>CAUYON010116061.1:0-26340 GCA_963573935.1 Arctocebus calabarensis | reverse complement strand
GTTGCATTTGTTAGGAAAAGACCCTCTTACAATCGTGTTTTGCCCCCAAAAGGTGTGGCACACACCAAGACCCCAAGACCCCACCCCCCTTACTCCTTCCCTCTCTCTGCTCTTCCTTTCCCTACCCCTCCCTCATTCTTCCTCTCTCTGTTCTCCCCTTCCTTCACCCCCACCATGTCAATAATTGTCATTAATTGTCCTCATATCAAACTTGAGTACATGGGAATCATGCTTCTCCATTCTTGAGATGCTTTACTAAGAATAATGTGTTCCACTTCCATCCAGGTTAGTACAAAGGCTGTAAAGTCTCCATTTTTTTTAATGGCTGAATAGTATTCCATATATATTTATCTTTTAATGTAAGATGAGATTCTTATATACAGCAGATATCTGATCTAAGTTTTTGCATCCAGTCAGCCAACCTATGCCTCTTTAGAGGAGAATTTAAACCATTCACATTAATTGAAAACAATGATAAGCCTTTTGAACGTGAAGTGGGTTTTTTTGATCCTTTCACCATTGTGGATTTTGGAATTTGGTTAAAAGTTTCTGAGAGAGTTTACTTTTGTGGTGGAGGTTTGCACTGGTCATTATGGAGGATAGGTCTGAGAGAACTGGTTTAGTTATGGCAAATTTCTTCCATATGTGGATGTCATTAAAGTATTTAATTTCTCCATCATAAATGAAACTCAGTTTGGCTGGATATAGGATCCTGGGTTGGAAGTTATTTTGTTTTAGGAGGTTAAAAGTCGATGCCCACTCCCTTCTAGCTTGAAAGGTTTGATCAGAGAGATCTGCAGTTATTCAAATATTGTTCCCCTTGTAAGTAATGGTTTTCTTGCATCTGGCTGCTTTCAGATTCTTCTCCACATTAACTTTAGTCAAGTTAACTATGATGTGCCTGGGGGATGTCTTATTCGGGTTGAGTCGTGCTGGGGTTCTGAAACTGTCTGCTATCTGAATTTCAGAGTCTTTAGGCATGTCTGGAAAATTCTCTTTCATAATTGAAACAAGAAGGGACTCTGCGTCTTGTGAAGCCTGTTCATTGCTTTCCGGTACCCCTATAAGATGAATATTGGTTTTCTTTGAGTTATCCCAGAGGTCTCTGGAGAGTGATCCATTTTTCCTTCCATTTCTCTTTCTCTTTGAGTGTTTGGGAGTGTTCAAAAGCTCTGTCTTCAGTGTTAGAAATCCTTTCTTCTGCTTGCTCCATTCTGTTATTAGGGCTTCTACAGTATTTCTCAGATCTTTAAGGGCTGCAACTTCTTGTCTCAATGTGTCAAAATCTTTGGTAATTTTGTCTTTGAATTGGTTGAATTCTTGAGACATCTTCTGAATTAATCCTACAATTTCTACCTCCATCTTTACTTCCATTTTGTTGATCTTGTTTGCAATCCAAATTCTAAATTTGATTTCAGACATCTCAGCTATCTGTTTGTGGATGGGATCCTCTGGATTGGCTGGTTTGTCATTCCTTGGTGTTTTTTCTATTTTCAATGTAAGTTTTCTTTTTCAGCCTTTTCTGGAGTACAGTGAATTATGGCAGCAGTTATTCAGTTTTGCCTGCCAATTTCCTGCCTGTACACTTCTATCAGGTCTGTACACTAAGGGCTCCGATGAAGGGAATAAAATATGATTGTATTAAGAGAATTTTATTTTAGTTTGGTTATCAGATTAAATATACAGATTTAAAAATATTCACATATGAAAATTTATATTGATATACTATATCAAAGTTTGGCAAGCTTTTTCTGTAAAGGGCCAGATAGTCAATATTTTCGGGCTTGAGAACCATATGATCTTTGTTGCAATTAATCAGTGCTGTTGTAGCAGGAAACAGTGCGAAATTAATGATATAGAAATTAATGAATGTGGCTGTATGCCAGTAAAGTTTGTGTACAAAAGCCGGTGGGCTGAGTTTGGTCCACAATATACAGATGGCGATAAAGTTCATGTGCAATTTTAAGTTGCACCCTGTTTTAAATTGCACATGAACTTTATGGCCACCCTGTATGGTTTTCTGATTCTTAACCACTGTATTTAAGATGCAAAATCTATCTTGAAAAAGGGTACAACCAGTTAGAAAATAATTCTCACTTGGTTTCTTCTGAAATGAACTCCTGCTTTGCTGTAAACTGGTTGTTAGCCTGGTTATTAAGTAAGTTGTTAATAGCCTGGTTATTTCCACTTATGACAAGTCAGTCAACAAAGCTGCCTAATACTTGTACTCAGATATTAAGGATTCGTTAGCTTTTAGGTAAGTTCTAGCCCTGGCTTCAGTAGTGACTCTTCTGTCTGAGGGGTCAGCAGGCACATGTAGCCTCCATTTTCCATGGCTGTAGACACAGTCACACAAATACATCATGTGTTGCTAATGTCAAATGCTGCATGAAGTTTAAACAGGATAGTCTCATGTACTTGAAATATCCATGATGTTCTTCTTGATCTTTGCAATCTTAATAAAAGTATCTCAAACCCCTACTCACCCTAGTCTGAAGCCCTCCCCAAATCGCTGGCAATCCTGAGGGTCCATGGTTCTCACGATCAGCTCTGGCTCCAGGCTCTGCATCCTTGAATTAATTCAACTTTTGGATCATTTTATGTTGTCTTTCCTTATTATCCAGGGGTGTCCACCTCTTTCCTGCTCTGGGTCTAGTGTGGAGGACAGATTATGGAGCGCAAGGATAAATGTAGGTAAATAGGTGGGAGGAGGCACTTGCCTTCTTCCAGTTGGACACAATGGTCCTTTTTACTAGAATGTAGGGTCTAGAGCCTGGAGAGTCTTGCTTTGCACACTGATGTATCCCAAGTGCCCAAACAGTGCTGGACCGAGAATATTGCACAATACCTTTTTCTGAGACAGAGAACATTGGGAGGATGCCAGCTATGGCAATCAGGATTGTTTATTTGGCTTCAGACTTGTTAAGGTGAAGGTAATTTTGCAACAGTGAGAAGACGTCAAGTGACCAGTTGTATGTAATGATCTGTAGCTCAGAGCAAAGATCTCTGCTTGTTATTTAAAGGTGCAAGTCACCTGTGGAGGGCTGGCAATGGAAGCTGTGTGTGTGGGTGACATATAAAAACACTGGGTTAGTATTATATATACTGTTGTTACATTAGTATAATGTCTTGGGGCAAGGTTGAATGGGAGAAAACAGCCGACAAAAAGAGGCAGAATGACCAGAGAGGAAAGAAAAAGAGAAATCAGGAGAAAGAGCATTAAGATGGAGGAAGTGGCTATCTAAGAATTTGACCTCTCAAAGGATACCAAGATGTCATTTAAGATGTGAGTAATGAAGGTGGACAGTGTCGTTTGGGTGCAGCAGCATGGAGGTCACTGGGGACCACAGACAAGTCTCTCTCGGTGCAGTGGCAGAGGTAGGTGCCAGATTGCAGTGGCTATGAGTAGGAGGCAGTGATTGAGGGTGTCTAGCCAATGAGTCCCAACAAGTCCTATGGCAATTTGATGGGAAAGGAGGAAAAGGTGACAAGGGCTGAAGTGGGATATAGGCTCGAAGATGGATTATTTAAACAGAGAGACATAAGCTTGGTAAAAAGCTGATGGTAGTCATGTAGGATGGAGAGAGAGAGAGAGATCGATCAAGTATGTGATTAAAAGTAGGATGTGTGATTCCTATGAAGGGAGAAGTAGATGGAGTTTGTAACAGAAGTGGAAGGATTCATCTTGAATAGAGGAAGGAACAGCTTCTTCACCATCACGGAGAGAAGGGTGTGTAGGTTTAGATTTAGAAAGCTGAGGCCATCTCCACTGGATGGTTTCCTTCTCTCTGCGAGGGTATTGGCAGAGGGGTGGCAGAGTGAGGGAAGAGGCAGTCTGGGGAGAAGAGAAACAACTTTAAATTAGCAATCAAGTAGTCCCGTTGGGTGGCTTTTTACAACTACGTCATCCGTCCAGGTACAGAGGCTAAGATTGTTGGATTCATCTGGTGTTGGCTTCTATAATACAAATGGGTGAGAAAAAATTCCAGGGTGGTAAAGAGGTTTAGGGAACTAGTAGGAGTATCATTGAAATAATGGCCTAAATACTCTAAAGAAAATATACAGGGAAAATGTAAAAATAAAAAGGGAAGAGTTAATAGACTGGGAGAGGACTCAAGGGACAAAGGGAGAGTGAGAGAATGGCTGTGGGGAGAGTGTAGGTAATTGAATCAGCTGCTGGGAGAGGAGCTCATAGAGTTAAGAATGTAAAAGAGAAGGAGAAGAAAGACCTTCCAGTAGAAACTGCTGCAAGAAATATCCTACTTCAGCAGATTGCATCCATACTTGCCATATAAACCAACATAGTTTTTAAAATAAATGTTATTAAGATACGAGAAGTGAGTTTTGCCAACAGGAGTTGTAAACCATAAGAATTACATGCTCTGTGCCATGTGCAGGTTCAACCAGATGCACACTCCTTCTCCTCCATGACCATGAAATGCTGTGTTGTGTTCAGCTTACAGTTTCAAAGATGAGGAGCATTGATTCTGGAAGAGGGATGCCATCTGGGGAGACCATTGCTCAATTGCTCAGAGTCCACTGAAGCCAAGTGCAGGGCTTGTCCTTTCACTGCAGAGTAAAGTCTGAGAGTTGCATTACATTTGAAACTTCCAAGAGCCTCTGAATAAAGCTGTATTTGCAGCAATAGCCGTGAGTGGCCATAAGAGCAAAAGGAAAGCTATGAGATCAAGAAGAAAGTGTTGTGCTATTGAATTTCTTCTGGGTATTTATTTATTTATTTATTTCTCTAAGAAATCAATATCCTTGTTAGTACAGAAGATATTAGGCTAATCATGAATATGGTTTCTGGAGGTCAAATACTTACTGATTTTTTTTCTTATGTAAAATGTTAAAATGAGCCTCTGGCATTTTCTCCACTGTTTGCTTCTGAAAAAAGCAAAATAAATGGGATGTATTTTGGCACAGGATCCCAGATAGCATCATGCTGTTGTGAATTCTCCGCACCAGAGGATTATTTCTTATATTGGTCCTGTGACCACCTTAACAAATAAACCATTAGTGCAGAAGTCAAATAAAGTTTATAATTCCTTTATTCTTTGGATGCATTTCACAACTTTTTTGAACCTGTAGCAGACCTTTTCAGGCACACTTTTTGCAGAATTATAGCTAGCTCAAGTCTTACCTACTCTTGCAGCAAGAAATCATTTTCCCATCTTTTGAATTCCTATGGTATTTTAGCTCATGGTGCTTATCATTTACTACTTTGAAATATAATTATATTAATCATTTACATATATAATCTCTCCTAGAAGACTGTGAGCTTTCAAGGGACAATTGGTTTTGAGATCATTGCTGTATCCATCACTATGCTCATCATAAATTACTAGGCATTCAGCAATTAATTGTTGAGTAAGTGCAATAAGTCAATTATGCTATTATATTTGTTGACCTGCAGTTTCACACTCTTCTTTTTTTATAGATAAATGTTATATATAAGCCTAAAAGGCCACCATCTATACAATGGTGTTGTACCGAGGTGCTATTATAGATTTCATGTCTAGTGGTGTGTCTTCCTGGAGATCCATTGAAAATTAATTCTAAATGAGCTCACATTAGCTGGTGGCTTAAGCCAGGGAATGGGTCAGTAAAGACATTAACTTGGAAAATTGAGGTGTTTCTCATTATAAGTCTTTCAAATAATGTCTCTCATGGAGAATTCTTAAAACTACACAAGGTGTCATCATATCATGTAGTGAGCACTGTTTGCCATATGTGTTAGGGAACAAGAAGTGATTCTGATATAGGAAGAATAAAGCAGAAATGAGGAATCACATATTCCTTGCAATTCAGAAGAGCTCATCAAAGTCACATCTTTATCTATGGAAAATGATCAAGAAGTGGTTAGGAAGTCCTAATAATCTAATAATATCATAGGATCTTTCTGCTAGAACAAATTCTTGGTTATGCGAATGCTCTATCTTGAAAGTCATTCATTAAAAAAAAAGTTAGGTATTTATTATAGAGGAATAACCAGAAAAACCTGTAACATTGGCATGGGGGATGATGGAGAATGGAAGATTCTCTAGGTTATAGGAACAGTGTCATTGTGTGAACACATGTGGAAATCAAGAGCAGAATTAGTCTGAAGGTAGAGAGAAGGAGACTAGTTTTAATTTGGGCTTGTCAAAAAGAGATGCTACTACCACCAGGCATTGGAAATATCAGGTATAATCTAAAAGGAAGTTCAAGACACAAGAGAGATTGAGGGAGATGGTAACACAGAGGTTATAGTTCAAGTTCTGAAACTGTCAGAGGAGAAAATGCAATCAGCAATCCAGGAGAGAACCATGAGAAACACTTTCATTAAGGGTCAGGATGCTTGTAGTGACTCAAAGCACTGTTATTACCACCTTGGGCTTTTAAAAAAGTCATTGTCCTAAGCTAGATATTTGTATGATAATAAGTGAATTTCCATACATCATTTCTAGCAAAAGATTGGACTAAGCAAAATTTGAAGCCTTTGAAGACAAGAACTTTGTCCCCAAATCACTGCTGTTCCTCATCATCTTTTCCCAGTGGATGAGCTGTAGGGGTGGTGTGAGCATCCAAGATGTCCTCAGGGTTGTTGGCATTTAACTGGAAAACATGGCAGGATTCTTCTCATTGTTCAATGTGTCACTAAATATGTAGTCAGTAATGTTTAGCTTTGTTGAATTACTAATGGCTAAAAACTTATTTTATCCAAATTCATACAGATTTGGGTGAAACTGACACAAATAAGAATGAAGTCTACATAAAGTTCTGTCTAGGCCTACTTACCAGTTTTTAATACTATATCAGGAGTCTTTACAGATAGGTTTGGGCTGAGGTGATTTCATATCATGCTAATCCAGAGCCCTTGGACATAATGCCACAGTGGCCAATATGTTAAAAAAAATCAAGATTGGGTTTAATTAAGTCCCATTTGTTTATTTTTGTTGTTGTTGCAATTGCCATGGCAGTCTTCTTCATGAAGTCTTTCCCTAGGCTGATATCTTCCAGTGTTTTTCCTATGCTTTCTTTCAGGATTATTATTGTGTCATGCCTTAAATTTAAGTCCTTTATCCATCTTGAATCAATTTTTGTGAGTGGAAAAAGGTGAGGGTCCAGTTTCAGTCTTTTACATGTGGATATCAAGTTCTCCTAGCACCATTTATTGAATAGGGAGTCTTTCCCCCAAGGTATGTTCTTGATTGATTTATCAAAGATTAGGTGGTTGTAAGATGTTAGTTTCATTCCCTGGTTTTCTATTTGATTCCCAATGTTTATGTCTCTATTTTTGTGCTGGTGCCATGCCATCTTTACCACTATGGCTTTGTAGTGCAGCCTAAAATAGGGTATGGTGATGCCCCAGCTTTGTTTTTATTACTAAGAACTGCCTTAGCTATATGGTTTTTTTTTCTGGTTCCATATAAAATGCAGAATCATATTTTCCAAATCTTGAAAGTACAATGCTGGTATCTTAATAGGGCTGGCATTGAATAGGTAGATTTCTTTGGGAAGTATAGACATTTTAACAATATTGATTCTTCCCAGCCAAGAGCATGGTATGTTCTTCCATTTGTTAATATCCTCTGCTGTTTCCTTTCTTAGGATTTCATAATTTTCTTTATAGAGAGGTCCTTCACCTCCTTTGTTAGGTATATACCTAAGTATTTCATTTTCTTTGAAGGTATTGTGAAGGGAGTTGCATCCTTAATTAGCCTCTCATCTTGACTGTTATTGCTGTATGCAAAGGCTACTGACTTGTGGATATTGATTTTATATCCTGAGACATTACTGTATTTTCTGATGAATTCCAGGAGTCTTGTGCTTGAGTTTTTGGGGTTCTCTAAGTATAAGATCATATCAGCAAAAAGGGAGAGTTTGACCTCCTCTGCTCCCATTTGTATGCCCTTTATTTCCTTGTCTTGCCTAATTGTATTGGCTAGCACTTCCAGCACTACGTTGAATAGTAATGGTGAGAGAGGACAACCTTGTCTGGTTCCAGTTCTCAGAGGAAAAGTTTTCAGTTTTAATTCATTCAATAAAATATTAGCTGTGGGTTTGTCATAGATAGCTTCGATCAGTTTCAGAAATGTGCCATGTGTGCCTATACTCTTCCTTGTTCTAATTAGAAAAGGATGCTGGATTTTATCAAATGCTTTTTCTGCATCTATTGAGAGGATCATATGATCTTTGTTTTTGCTTCTGTTAATATGGTGGATAACATTTATGTACTTGCATATGTTAAACCAGCCTTGCATCCCTGGGATGAAACCTACTTGATCATGATGTATGACTTTTTTAATGATAAGCTGTAATCTATTGGCTAGGATTTTGTTGAGAATTTTTGTATCTATATTCATGCGTGACATTGGTCTGAAATTCTCCTTTTTAGTTGTATCTTTTCCTGGTTTTGGTATCAGGTTGATGTTTGTTTCATAGAACGTGTTGGGAGAAGATTCCTTCCTTCTCAATTTTTTGGAATAATTTCTGCAGTATAGGAATAAGCTTTTCCTTGAAGGTTTGATAGAATTCTGGTGTGAAGCCATCCAGACCAGGGCATTTTTTGGATAGAAGTTTTTTTATTGTTTCCGTAATCTCAGTGCTTGAAATGGGTCTGTTCAGGAGCTCTATTTCTTCCTGGCTCAGTCTAGGGAGAGGGTGTGATTCCAAATATTGATCCATTTCCTTCACATTGTCAAATTTCTGGGTATAGAGTTTCTGGTAGTATTCAGAGATAATCTCTTGTATCTCTGTGGCATCAGTTGTAATTTCCCCTTTATCATTTCTGATTGAGGTTACTAGAGATTTTACTTTTCTAGTTCTAGTTAGTATGGGAAAAGGTTTATCTATTTTATTTATTTTTTCAAAAAACCAACTCCTTGTTTTATTAATTTTCTGAATGATACCTTTGTTTTCAATTTCATTGATCTCTGGTTTAATTTTGGATATTTCTTTTCTTCTGCTCGGTTTGGGTTTAGATTGTTCTTCTTTTTCCCATTCCGTAAGGTGGCTTGTGAGTTTGTCGATGCGCTTTCTGTTTTTTGAAAGCAGGCATCTAAAGCAATAAATTTTCCTCTTAGACTGCTTTTGCAGTATCCCACAGGTTTTGGTAGCTTGTGTCTTCATTGTTGTTATGCTCACGGAAGTTAATGATTTCCTCTTTTATTTCTTCCTGCACCCAACTGTCATTCTACAGAAGGTTGTTTAATTTCCATGCCTTTGTGTGGGGTTGAACATTAAACTCAAAAGGTTCTGTACAGCTAAGGAGACAGCAACCAAAGGAAATCGATAACCCACACAATGGGAAAGGATATTTGCATATTTTGAATTAGACAAAAGCTTGATAACTAGGATCTATAGAAAACTCAAATTAATCCACATGAAAAAAAGCCAACAATCCCATATATCAATGGGCAAGAGACATGAATAGAACCTCCTCTAAAGAAGACAGATGAATGGCTAACAAACATATGAAAAAATGCTCATCATCCCTAATTATTAGAGAAATGCAAATCAAACCCACCATGAGATATCATCTAACCCTGGTGAGAATGGCCCACATTACAAAATCTCAAAACTGCAGATGCTGGCATGGATGTGGAGAGAAGGGAACACTTTCACACTGCTGGTGGGACTGCAAACTAATACAACCTTTTTGGAAGGAAGTACGGAGAACTCTCAAACAACTCAAGCTAGGCTTCCCATTTGATCCTGCAATCCCATTACTGGCATCTACCCAGAAGGAAAAATATCCTTTTATCATAAGGACACTTGCTCTAGGCTGTTTATTGCAGCTTAATATACAATTGCCAAAATGTGGCAATAGCCTAAATGCCCACCAACCCAGGAATGGATTAACACGCTGTGTATACCATGGAATACTATTCAGCCATTAAAAAGATGGAGACTTTACAGCTTTTGTATTAACCTGGATGGAAGTGGAACACATTATTCTTAGTAAAGTATCATAAGAACGGAGAAACATGAATCCCATGTACTCAATTTTGATATGAGGAAAATTAATGACAATTAATGACACGGTCGAGGTGGGGGAAGGGGAGAGAGAGCAGAGAGAGATAGAAGGTGGGGGGGGTGGGGAAAGGAAGAGCAGAGAGAGGGAAGGAGGGAGGGGGTGGGGTCTTGGTGTGTGCCACACCTTTTGGGGGCAAAACACGATTGTAAGAAGTTCTTTACCTAACAAATGCGATCAGTGTAACCTGGTTTCTTGTACCCTCAATGAATCCTCAACAATAAAAAAAAGAAAAAAAAATCAAGATTGGGCAGTGCCTGTAGCTCAGTGGCCAGGGTGCCAGCCATATACACCAGGGCTGGTGGGTTCGAACCCACCCAGGCCTGCCAAACAATGACAACTGCAACAACATCAACAACAACAACAGCAAAAAATAGCTGGGCGTTGTGGTGAGCACCTTTAGTTCCATGTACTTGGGAAGCGAAGCAAGAGAATCGCTTAAGCCCAAGAGTTTGAGGTTGCTGTGAGCTGCGATGCACGGCACTCTACCAAGGGTGACACAGTGAGACTATCTCCAAAAACAAAACAAAACAAAAAATCACGATGGAATAATATTATTCAAAGTTCATGTTCTCCTAAGAATCTGAAAAATGTTTCAGAAATAGGTGATTTTCTCTTTTCTACTGTAGATGCACAGTTATTTTCTTCATTTATTAGTGTGATTTGGTGACTAACCTCATTTTGTGCCCTAAATACACATGATAACATCTTTTAGAAATGCTTCTGCTTTAAATGGATAGCTATAATTTAAAATGTCAAGTTATGTACTGAGGCTCTTTGTCATATTAAGACCATGCTTCATCTTCCTCTCCTAGGCGTTGGGAGCTGATGACGTTCATGTGGGGGACAGCTGCTCTCAGAGGCTGGTGACCACCACCCTTCTCCGCTTCCTCCTGCTGGTCCTGATCCCATGTATCTGCGCTCTCGTGGTCCTGCTGGTGATCCTGCTTTCCTTTGTGGGTGAGTGATGCCATTATTAAAGAGAAATCAAGTCAAAATGAAAATTAGGATTTATAAGAACTTCTGCTTACCACTTATTTAAACTAAAGTATCAAATCAATGAGGATTATCTATTGATTGTCTTATGCAAATCTGTAGTTTCAGCTATTGTAACCTACATGTTACTATTACTCATATTAATTAATTTAAAATATTTAAGGAATAATGACTATATTGCAAGCACTTTGAAAGTCCCTGGAAATTCAAAGATGGTTAAATTAGTTTTCTGATTACCACGTAAGACAAGGCATGTTTAAGATAGAGGTGAGTGTGAGCAAGGCCCGCTGAGGGCAAAGAAGGCATCAGTGGGGAATTAGCATTTTAACTTTGGAATTAAGTTAATGGAAGCTCAGGCTGGAAGGCAGTAGTTTAGGAGTATGTTTGGCAGAAAAAAATAGCAAGTGTAAAAGTATAATCCCATGAAAGGTGGAGATGAACTAAGGAAACTGGATGAAAATGTGATGGTGGTGGGAAGGAGAGCCAGGCTGACAAAGACCAAATGAAAGAGGACCTTACATTTCATACTAAAGGATTTGGGCTTCAGCATCTAAAGCACTGGCTTTCAAACTCTACTCCATGAAAACAAGCTTCTGAGGAGCAGACTCAAGGACTGACTTTCATTTGTAAAAAAGGAGATCTTAAACACACACTCAAACTGAACAGCACATGCTAAATTTTAACCAAGTGGAGACCAGAAGCTAAGTATTAATGGCAGTCTAATTCATTTGTATTTGCATCTTGCTATCTTTTTAAAATGACCCATACCCTGAGTTTGAAAGGTGAACTATTGTGAAAAACAATGTACACTTATTGTGGTAGCTATTTAACGGTAGAAATTGGAATTTTTTGAATGTGTGCAATCAACTAAAATAGAGAAATAAATATCAAGATGACGCTGCTCTAATTGCATTACCGATGATTTTTGAATTTTTTTATTTCACCAAAATGACCTATTTTTTTCATTGATTAGTTTTCGAAAATTTTACATATCGAGCTTATAAAATAAATTAATCCTACCAAAATGCAGCTCATACTTATTTGTAAATCGTAGTGTGTTATATGATACTTATTTGAAAGTAGCATTTATCTGATACAAATGCATGAAAAACCATTGCTACAGGTGGTGGATTAAATTGGAGGATCTTTCCAAGAAAGGGAAAATATGATTAAATTTGTATTTGCTAAAGACAGTAGAACTGGATATACCACAGAAGATTGGAGGCAGAAAAAATTGAAAGTAGGAAGACCATTTTCAGGCTCTGGAAAACCACTTTCAGGCTCTGACTATGGTCTAAGTAAGAGGTAATGGGGGGTTGGGATAAGGCATCAGATACATCAGAATCCACAGAAATCAAGACTGATTGACATTGGTAAGAAGGAGGTTTCAAGGCTGACTCTGTGATTTCTGGGTGACGAGGTGGATTTTGATGGCATCTTGTTAACACAGGAAGCAAAGGTGGAGGAGTCCCATGTAGGTAGAGATGGAGGGTAGGCTGGCTGGTTGGTTTGTAAGTTGAAGATACTTGTACACCAGGAGGAATCAAAGTTTAAGTGTGTTTATCTTGAATACATTTGACAGTGAAGGCTGGACCAAGAAACGGAGGACTGTAACATGTTGCCTTCCTAAGGAAATTTCTAGAGAAATTGTGACTAAATATGATTTGTGCCTTCTGTGGTGACTTCAGAATTTCACTCACGCCCACTGTTACGGTGTGAAGCTAGAGGCATCTAGAAGGCAAGGGGCCAGGGGCGTTCTGGCTATGGTTATTTGTGGGGGTCAAGGGATAGCCGAGCAGTTGAAAAATGGTGAAGAGGAAATATATTGACTAAAGGCTGAGAGCTGAGTTCTGGAGGATGCTGGTGCTTGGGGGCAGACCAAAAAAAAAAGGGGTGGGGGAAGAAAGAGCAGAGAAGAAGCCAAGGGCCTGGAGGGGGCTTCACAGAGCCCAGGACAGCCACAGATTTTCCTCCTGTGTTTTAGTCGCTTCTTGCTCGGTGGTGTCCAGCTGTGGTGTCCGGCTGTGGCGTCCAGCTGTGGCCTGCTCTCAGGCTCTTGGTGGTAAACAACCCTGAAACTCACCTCCGTCTCTCTCTTCTTGCAAGACTGACCTTCCTTTTGGACATGGCCTTTCAACCTGCCTTTTGCTTATTGCCCTTGTATGTTTTGGGCAGAGTTATCTCTGGGAACATCTGTCTGGTAGGAGCTTCTCAGACATACTACTGCTGTTTTTAAAAGCCGAGTCATCACGAGGCTCAAACACAGGAGAGTATTTCCTCTCGCTCTTTGGGTCTCGTGCTGATATACGTATAGGCAAGTACTTTCAAGTCCCTTAATGCTAAGAAGCCCCTGAGCAGAGGGCTGAGAAGGGATGCTATTAAAAGTTTTGGCTTGGTGGCTATAGCTCAGTGGCTAGGGTGCCAGCCACATACTCCAGAGCTGGTGGGTTCAAATCCAGCCTGGGCCTGCTGAATGACAATGACACCTACAACTGAAAAATAACCAGGCATTGTGGTGGGCATCTGTAGTCCCAGCTACTTGCAGGCTGAGGCAAGAGAATTGCTTAAGCCCAAGAGTTTGAGGTTGCTGTGAGCTGTGACACTACAGTGCTCTACCCAGGGCGACAGCTTGAGACTCTGACTCCAAAAGAAATAAAAGTGTGTTTTAGATGTTTTTATTCTAAAACTTACTATGGGTTTTTCCTTTTTCTAAAGCTTTATTGAGATAGCATTTAAAGTGTGCAATTTAGGGGTGGGTTCAGTGGCTCACACCTGTAATCCTAGCACTCTTGGAGGCTGAGGCAGGAGAATCGCTTGAACTCAGGAGTTTGAGACCAACCTGAGCAAAAGTGAGACCTCACCTTTACTAAAAATAGAAAAATTAGCTGAGTGTGTTGGAGGGTGCCTCAGAAGGCTGAGCAAAAGAATTGCTTGAGCCTAGGAGTTTGAGGTTGCTGTGAGCTAGGCTGATGCTATGGCACTCTAGCCTGGAGCACTAGAGTAAAACTGTCTCATAAAGTAAAAAAGAAAAAAGAAAAGGAAAAAAAGCACATATTTAAAAAATCAAATGTAGGCTCGACGCCCGCAGCTCAAGCAGCTAAGGCACCAGCCACATTCACCAGAGCTGGTGGGTTCAAATCTGGCCCGGGTCTGCCAAACAATGACAACTACAACCACAAAATAGCCGGGCGTTGTGGTGGCACCTGTAGTCCCAGCTACTCTGGAGACTGAGGCAAGAGAATTGCTTAAGCCTAGGAGTTGGAGGTTGCTGTGAGCTGTGATGCCACAGCACTCTACCCAGGGCAATAGCTTGAGACTCTGTCTCAAAAAAAAAAAATCAAGTGTAAATTTCAGTGGTTTTTAGTATATTCACAGATATGTGCAATTTTATGATGAAAAGGGTGCCCTGTCCCCTTTGGCTGCCCACCCCTCCCCGTCTCCTCACTTCCATTCCTAAGCAGCCACTAATTTGTAATATTTTCTGTCTCTGTAGATTTCCTATTTTGAACTTTCCATATGAACATATGTAGCACGTTGTGCCTGGCTTCTTTCACTTACTTAATGTGTCTGAGATTCACCCCTGTTGGAGTGAGTGTTCCTATGGCTGAACAGTATTGCCCTGTGTGGATACACCATAGTTTGTTTATTCATTCATCAATTAATGGCCATTGGATTATTTCCATCTTTAGCCTATTATGAATAATCCTCCCACTATGAATATTAATGTATGAGTTTTTGTGAGGAAATGCATTTTCTTTTCTCATGGCTATATACCAAGAATGGAATTTTGTATCAGTTATTTAAAGGGCTAGAGAGGTGACTAATTTGTAATGACTCCTAAATGCTCTTTTGTTTCTATGTAGGCAAACTTTAGAAAGTAAGAACATCTTCAAGAACATTCTTTTTATATATTCTACACCAGATGAGATAGCCATCTGGAAGTAATATCTGTCCAAACAAATAATCCTTATTGTATAAATGAGATGTTTATTGTAATGAGTAATACACCCATCTCATACCTTTGTTTAAAAACCCTCATTAAATTATGCTTACTTTTTAAAACTTTGTGTTTGGTTTGAGTTTATAACTCCATGCTCTTTCAAAGTTTTGTAATTATTTCTGTGTACATTAGGGTTGCTGAGATACCAATTGTCAATAAATAACAGGAGCTCCAGCTTCAAAAGGCAGAGATAATAATGAAAGGATTATTGATTAGAAAAAGGTAATAAAAGTTTTATGCTAACAAACACAGATGTGCTATAGCTCTAACTTCGTATTTTGGCTTCTCTCATGCATAAAATCAAGATGTTAAAAAGATTTCCAAAGATAAGAGAGTTGGAATTTTCAAATAATTATTCTAGCAGAAGGGTAGGGAAGATAACAGTAGCAAATTGTTTCTCACTGAAGCCCTTACAGTGAAACTGGAGCTACAAAGGTTTAATTTAGTTTAGTTTTGTATTTCTTAACTTGGCAGATAGTCTATCATCCATACGGTTCCAAAAATTTAAACTCTAAAATAAGGACCCAGGTTTTGAAAGCAGTTGAAAGAGAAACAAAAAAGTAAGAAAATTACATTGCATATACATTTTTATATCTATAGTTGTAGTCTAATGTTGATGGGCCTTTTGACATTGTATTTTGGCACTGGAAGGTCTGGGTTTAGGGTTTTACTCTACTTCCCTGGACATGTGAGTTTAAGTAAGACGCTTCACCTTCCCTGGGAGATAATTCTTTTTCAGATCACAGAATTGTTATGGAAGTCAAATAAAATAATGTTCATGAAAGTGTTTTTGTAAATTATAAAGTTCATTATGAAAGTAAAGAATTGGTTTTTATTTGTTTATGAATAATTATCAGGTATTTAATAAATAGTTTCAACATGTCAAACATTTGACTAAAATATTTGTCTCATTTAACTCTATCCTTATGTCCCTTTTTCATAATAACCCCATGCTTTATAACCCAGGACCCCCAAACTAAACCATCTCATTGTCCATTAAGTACCTAGGAAGAAATAAAATTGACAACATTGTATCTGCAACATGATGGCAAGTTTCACCTGTCTTTTATGCTTGTGCCAGAGACTTATCATTAAGCCTGGAAGAGTCAACTCGTGTCATGGAGTACTTTGTCAGAGATTGAATTTATAAATTATATGTATACGTAATACAGATTATGTATAATTAGGTGTCATACTATGCTAATGTTTATTATTATGCAATATTTAGGATAAAATTGTATTGTTATGTTGAGGGACATTTGTAAGAGATAAAATTGTACCTATAATTTGACACTGGTCATTCCTTTAACAAACATTTATTAAGTGCCTGTCATGTGCCATAGGGGTGCAAGGGGCATTTGGTGCAGGGTTGAATAAAGTCCTCAGAGATCAGAGTGCGGAAGAAGGCATTAAACAAACTATCACATAATTAATTGCAACAGAGGTCAGTGCTATGTGGGCAGAGACAAGATGCTTAGAGAGCTTATGGCAGGGGAGGGAACTCGGGCTGAGGTGTGGGCAACTTCTCTGAGGGTTAGCACTATAAACATGAAACCCACGATGCCAATGTTGAAGGGAGGGAGTGACAGGGTTGGTTACAGCATTCATTCATTCATTCATTCATTCTTTCCCTCTTCATTCAACCACTTTAATGAGTTATGATTGACACATGAGAAGTTGTATATATTTAATATATTACTACTTTCTGAGTTTAGAGATAGTTGTATACCTGTGAAACCATCGCCACAATTTATGCCATAAACATATTTATCACTTCCAAAAGTTTCCTTCCATCTTCTTTACTTACTATTATTATATTTTCATAATCAGGATACTTAATGTACATTCCCTCTTAAATTTTTAAGTGTGTGGTGAATCACTGTTAACTGGAGGTACTATGCTGTACAACTATAATCTGCAGGACTTACTCACTTTGCATTACCAAAACGTTATACAATTTGATATTTTCCCCTCCTCACTGGCAATCACCTTTCTACTCTGCTTCTACGAGTCTATTTTAGATTTCTCGTATCAGTTGGATCATGTAGTATTTGCCCTGTGTCAGGCTATTTCACTAAGTGTAACGTCGCCCAGCTTCATCCATGTTGTGAAAAAAGGCAGGATTTCCTTCTTTGTTAAGGCTGAGTAATCCTGCTCCATGTGTGCGTGTGTGTGTGTATGTGTTCGTGCATGTATGTGTGTATGTGTGTGCGCATCTAACCATCTTTATCCATTCATCCTCAGAGGGGCATTTCAGCTGTTTCCACGTCTCGGCTGTTGTGAATAATGTTGCAGTGAACGCGGGAAAGCAGATATCTCTTAAGATCCTGATTTCAGTTCCTTTGGTTATAGAACTAGGAATGGGATTTCTGGATCATATGGTTTTATTCTTAATTTTTCTTGGAACATCCATATTGTTTCCATAATGGTTGCACTAGCTTACCTTCCCAACAATAGTGTACAAGTATTTACTTTGCTGCATAGCCAATACTCGTTATCTTTTGCTTTTTGATGACAGCCACCCAAACAGGTGCAAGGTGGTCTCTCATTGAGTTTTTTCTTTGCAATTCCCTGGTAATCAGTGATGCTGAGCACCTGCCCTATCCTGATCCGCTATTTGTAGGACTTCTTTGGAGAAACATCTATTAGCTCCTTTGCCCATTGAAAAAACTGAGTTGTTTGAGTTGTACAAGTTCTTTTTATGTTTTGGATATTAACCCTTTATCAAATATATGACTTGCAAATATTTCCTCCCATCTTGTAGGTTGCTCTTGGGTTTTGTTTTGGTTGCTGTGTAGAAACATTTTAGTTTGATGTAATCCCACTTGTCTTTCTTTTTTTTTTTTTTTTTTTGCAAAAAAAGGCTGAAGTGCCACAGGCATCATCATAGTTCACAGCAACCTCAAACTTCTGGACTCAGGTGATCCTCCTGCCTCAGCTTCCCAAGAAGCTGCGACTACAGGTGCTCTTCATAACGCTTGCCTAATTTTTTCTCTTTTTAGTAGACATGGGGTCTCACTGTTGCTCAGGCTCTTTTGGAACTCCCAAGCTCAAGGGATCTGCCTTCCTTGGCCTCCCAGAGGGCCAGGATTATAGGCATGAGACTCCAGTTGGGAGCTTATATCCTTATAGAGGATGTCAGACAGTCAACAAAACATGGCTTCAACATCTGCGGTGCTCAAATGCCACCTAATTAATACAGAAATAGAGCAGAATTCTGTACTTGACCACCTCCTACATTGACCACCTCCGTAAGTTGACCTACTTTTCATAGACCGGAAATGCACTGCATGTGTGTAACAGCAAGGCAGGCCTACTTCCTCACGTTGACCGCCTCTGCGTGTTGACCAGTTTGTTATAGTCTCTTGGGTGGTCAACTTACAAGGTTACTGAAACCTACAGTAATCACAGCATCATAGCACTGGCATTAAAACAGACATACGGATGAAAGAAATGGAACACAGAGTGCAGAAATAAACCCACGTGTATTCAGGGTCATCAGATCTTCAACAAGGGCGCTGAGAATACGCAAGGGGAAAAGGATAGTCTCTTCCACAATGGTGTCAGGAAAACGAGACATCCGCTTGCAAACGAATGAAATTAGATGCTTAAATCACATCATCATAGAAAAATCAGGTCAAAATGGATTAAGACATAAGACCTGAAACCATAAAATTCCTAGAAGAAAACACAGGGGATAAAAGCTTTTTGATGGGTCTTTACAATGATTTTGGAACTCTTGACAGGTGCTTTGACAGCTGTGTGGACAAAGGGTTGAAGTTGGTATGAAGGCAGTGAGTCCTACTAATGTCTGGGGTGTGTCTGAATTAATTTTTTCAAACTACTTAAGGTCATCAGTTCTGATCCAAGAACTCTCTTTAGAAGGCCTCTAACTTTTGTTTTCCTAGGATCTTGAAGACTTGGTTTTAAAGGATCTGCCCCTCATCCACTCATTCACATCTAAAATAAATGTTCTTTATTTTAGCCATAAGATTATGAGGCATGGCCCCAAACAATCTTTCTCGTTTGATTAATACTAAATTAATATTAATATTCATGTGGCTTGCTGATTTTCTAACAAAATAAAGAAGAAAGAAAATTTTACAATAGTATATAGAATATAGAAATGTAAGACTTTTCTTGAACTCAAGAGAAATATTTCTCCTCAAAAATACTGGATGGGCTGAAGATTGTTGAGCTCAAACATAGTATTTCTCTCAGCAAATTCCTTACCAGCTTGGTGGCTTTTATAAGAATTTGGAATTATAAGAATCTTAACTTCCTAATTTGCAATGCTGTATTTTGAATATCATTTTGAAAAAGAAAAACCTCCCAAATACTTCTTTCCTCACACCAAACATTCCAGAGTCTCCTACGGTCTTTTGCGACCAGACTCCACCTGGTTTATTTCAATCTTCAAATTCTTTTCATAACTCTGGCTTCCTGGTGCAGATTCATCCACGCAGGGTTCTCAAACATGGGAGTGTTTTTTTGTTTCGACCACTTAGGCCCGAGGCTCGGTATTATTATACATCTAAAGTGTTTTGAAATGGTCTGAAGCCTTGGACTCAAAGTGGAGTTCACGGACAGTTGGTGGCAGCGTGACCTGGGAGTTCGTGTGAAATGTGGAACCTAGAATCTCTGGGCTCCCTCTACGCCCACAGAATTTGCAGTCTAATAAGACCCCCATTGATTCCCATGCTATGGTCTGTCCCTGTCCACCACGATCAGATCATCCCCTGTCTCTTCATAATGGTGTCTGCTCTTACCAAGGCCACCAGCGATTTTTAATCCAACGTGTTGCATTGGAAACCAATGTGTGTTCGACCAGGACCTAAAAATGAAGAACTTGCACTTGCTCTGTGTCTCTTTACATCAGTTCACAATGAGCATGTTCACTGTTACTTGGTGCCACCAACGCTCTCTCTGCTCAGGCGTGGTACCCAGGTGTGACCTTGCTCAGTGTTGACTCCTTTCTTCTTCAAATGCCCTTCACCATCAACTCTACCTTCATATTATTATTATTATATTTTTTTGTAGCAGAGTCTCATTCTGTTGCCCTAGGTAAAGTGCTGTGGCATCATAGCTCACAGCAACCTCAACCTTTTGGGCTTAAGCAGTCCTCTTGCCTCAGGCTCCAGAGTCGCTGGGACTACAAGGGCCCACCATGACACCCTGCCAGTTTTTCTATTTTTAGTAAAGACAGGGTTTTGCTCTTGTTTAGGCTATTCTTCAAGTCCTGGGCTCAAGCAATCTCTCACCTCAGCCTCCCAGAGTGCTAGGATTATAGACATAAACCATAAACAACCAAGGTTATTTATTTACTGATGGTGCATGTCCTTAGTGAGATGGTGTGTGTGTGTGGGGGGACTGTGCTCATTCTGGCCCTTCACGGACCAAACTGATGGACCTGTCACCATCCCGAACCTTTGTGGGTTTTGTACCAGAGCTCTAAGTACTCTTTTTTTTCTTTTGAGACAAAGTCTTACTCTGATGCCCTTGGTAAAGTGCAGTAATATCATAGCTCACGGCAACCTCAAACTCCCATGCTCAAGTGATCCACTTGCCTTAGCCTTCCAACAGGCACCCACCACAATGACCAGCTAGTTTTAGAGACAGAGTCTGGCTCTGGCTCAGGCTGGTCTTGAACTCCTGAACTCAAGCAATCTACCCGTTTTGGCCTCCCAGAGAATTAGGATTACAGGTGTGAGCCACTGTGCCTGGCTCTGAGGACTCTGACATCAGCACTTAAATAGTTCTGCCCAGAAGCAACACTTTTCACTTTTGCTTATCATCTTGAACTGGACGCAAGGTCTTACCCAAGAGGCTAGGGAATGTGGAACCCTCAGCGTGTGTCCTGGTAGAAGAGAAGAATATTGAAAATATTTGGTGAACAGTACTGATGACCTATCTCAGCTGCAAGTACTCTCATTTGCTCAGTAGTCCAAACTAGATCCCTGGGAGGGACCTGTGACCTATTCCCTGGAGTCCATTGATTCTGCCTCTGAAAGCTCGCTCCTAAATGCGCCCTTTGTCCCCAGGGCTTTCCCTCACTTACTCTTTTCTCACTGGGACTATTGCAATAGCCTTCTCCTGTCACCCTGTTGCCAGAGTGATGATTCTATAAATGTTTCACCCTGTTTAAGACCCTTCAAAAGTTTTCCATAGCAAGATGAATTCCAAGGCTTAATAAGACCTATCCCTTACATCTGGCTTCCATTCTCGCTCCAGCCCCGGCTTACCAGCTTCCCATGTGCTAGCCATGTTTAATTACTTGGGGCTCAGCTTTTCTGTATCTTTCCCCCTTTGTTCTAGCTAAAAATGTTTCACTCCCTGTACCGCACCCCATCCTCCTCCCCATAAATACTTTGCTCAAACCTAGAAAATCCCTGATCATTTTTTACAAGTCACATCAAGGATACGCTCCCCTGGAAAAGCTTTCCTGACCTTTTCCAATGGAACCATTGGCCATTTGTCTACTTTTTGCCCCCAGATTGTCTTGTGCGTATCATTTTCAAAGCTCTTGTGGCACGGTTTGTATTTTTTAGATTACATTCCTCTCTCCCTCAACTAATTTACAAACATCTTGCTAGTAAGAACCTCTTACTGAATTTTGTGTTCTCAGCAGAGGGTAAGGATGAAGTTCCTGGCATAGAGAAGATGTAGAGTAAATGCATTACACATGGCTGAAGACACAAAGATAAGGAATTCATTTTAAAAACCACATCATAGGAAGATAAATTCTGTGAGCTTACAATGGTCGATTTTTTTTATTAACCTAAATACTTTGTCTGTGATGAGAAGTGTTTGTGGGTGAATGCGCGACTGTGTGTAATGTTTCCACTGAATTCTTGGGCAATTAACCCTTGTAAACTTCCATTTCCTTCTTTCTAAAACTCTGTAAATAGGGATTAATTCTATTGCCTGCTTCTTAGGACTGCTGGAAGGTTAAATCAATTGATTGAATAATTGATGGACATTTAGCATGGTGGCTATATAGTTTCTTATAGTTCTTATAACAAATTACTCAAATTACCCCAAACTTGGCAGCTTAAAAACAGCATGAACTTACTATGTTAGAGTTCTGCAAGTCAGATGTCCAAAATAAGTCTCACAGGGAAAAAAATTAAGATATTTTCCCTGGAAGTTCTTGGGGACTATTTATTCCTTCGTCTTTTCTAGCTTCTAGCAGGAGTGTCCAACCTGCAGCCCATGGGCGGCATGCTAATTTTGCGAGGACATTTCTGCTTATATTTGGTGTCAGATATCATGGAAATTAGGCACAGACCTTTTCTTTGCTATGCAGCTTTTGTTGGTGTCTGTGTATTTACTGTACGGTCTCCAGCAATCCCTACTCTTCCAATATATGGCAGAGAAACAAAGGTTGGACACCTTTGTTTAGAGGCTTCCTGCATCCCTCGGCCTGTGGCTCCTTCCATATTTACATCAAACAAAGTCCCATTGAATCTTCCTCACACTTGATGGCTCTGACACACACACTCTCTTACCTCGCACTTTTGCTTATAAATATCTTTGTGTCTACATTGGGCTCACCTAAATGATCTGATGTCATCTCCCCATTTCAAGGTCTTCACTTGACACGCACCCACACTATCCTGACTATCCATGCCACGCAGGTACAGTAACATAGTAGCATGTTCTGCGCACTAAGAGGTGGGCATTTCTGGGGGATCATCATTTGTTTCACCTACCACAGTGCCTGCCCAACATCTCCTTTAAAAGGAATTGGTAAAGTTTGGTTATTATTAGAATTATAGATTATTTCTTAAACATTGTTAAGTCCTTTTTTGTTACAGAGGTGAAACACTTTGGAGCCATGCAATCTGGCACAGTGCAGCCTTCTATCAATAATTCAGTGTGACAGAGCCACAGTTCTCTTACTCCAAAAGCGGGTTAAATGATTAGCTTCTGAAAAGTAGCCATTTTTTGATGCTAGCGTGCACTCACAGTAAAAGAAGGTGTTTATCCAAAGCTACCTGAGTAGGCCCAAAGAAGACGATTTTATTAACATTACCATTATTGTGTTGTGATGACTGAGAGGGACTTACTATGCCAAGAGGCATTCCAAGTGTTATGTGTGCATTGACTAATTTGATCCTAATGACCAGCTCCATGAGCGGGACCTTTATTTTCCTTCTTTTATGGCAGGTGAGAATTTGCCCAAAGGCTCAGGACTAAGAAGTGGTGGAGATGGGATTTAAATCCAGGTGGTCAGGCTGTGGAACCACAGCACTATAACAATAGAGATGTAGAAAAAGATGGGGCACATTAGAAGAATGAAGACTCTATGATGGGCTAAGAGTTTTTAGCATATTTTCATTAGAAGAATGAAGACTCTATGATGGGCTAAGAGTTCTTAGCATATTTACATTAGAAGAATGAAGACTCAGCTCGGTGCCTGTGAAAAGATGGGGCACATTAGAAGAATGAAGACTCTATGATGGGCTAAGCGTTTTTAGCATATTTTCATTAGAAGAATGAAGACTCTATGATGGGCTAAGAGTTCTTAGCATATTTACATTAGAAGAATGAAGACTCAGCTCGGTGCCTGTGGCTCAGTGGGCTAAGGCGCCAGCCACGTACACCTGAGCTGGTGGGTTCGAATCCAGCCTGGACCCGCCAAACAACAATGATGGCTGCAACCAAAAAAATGGCCAGGCGTTGTGGTGGGCGCCTGCAGTCCCAGCTACTTGGGAGGCAGAGGCAAGAGACTCGCTTGAGTCCAGGAATTGGAGGTTGTTGTGAGCTGTGATGCCATGGCACTCTATCCAGGGTGACAGTTTGAGGCTCTGTCTCAAAAAAAAAAAACAAAAAAAAACGAATGAAGACTCTATGATGGGCTAAGAGTTCTTAGCATATTTACATTAGAAGAATGAAGACTATGACAGGCTAAGAGTTCATAGCATATTTTCATTAGAAGAATGAAGACTCTATGATGGGCTAAGAGTTCTTAGAATATTTACATTAGAAGAATGAAGATTCTATGATGGGCAAAGAGTTCATAGCATATTTACATTAGAAGAATGAAGATTCTATGATGGGCAAAGAGTTCATAGCATATTTACATTAGAAGAATGAAGACTCTATGATGGGCTAAGAGTTCTTAGCATATTTATACTAGAAGAATGAAGACTCTATGATGGGCTAAGAGTTGTTACCATATTTACAGCTCATCATGGTGCAGGTCGAGTATTTAGTCTTATTAAATTCTAATTCTTGCACTTTAAAAAAAATGCATAGTAGACAACCAAATGTGTTGGGAGTTGGCCTGTTTCCAGAGATACTTGCAAACAAATTGTCCAATGAGCTCAGGCTTTTAAAGATACATTTTTTCTTTTTAGGTTTTCCCTGTCTATCTTTCCTCTCTCTTTCTCGCTCTTCTCCCTTCCCAACCTCATAAATACACTCCAAAAACATTAGCTTCAGTAAATGTCATGTATTATCCTTCTCTATATTCTTCCAAATTACATTGATCCATGGAGTTTAAGAGCAAGGAAACTGCCTTTTTAAAAAGAGAGTTGTTGTTCAAGTCAGTGTTTTCTTATTAAAAAGCCAGTGTTTCTAAAGACTTCTTAGGGTAAAAGATGTTATAATGACTTTCATCACTGTGATTGGTTTAAAATGACAACGGAAAGATTATTAGTAAGGCTAATCATTACAAACAGAATGTTAAGAATAAGCATTGAAATATTTTATATAATAAGGAACTCATTTTAAGAGAATTACTCTGGGGTATAACATTGAGGAATTGTCCTTTGTTAAATGTATATTGACAAAGCTAGATGTTGATTCGTGGACTCAGCAAGATAAGTAAATCAAGTCAATGGGCTTTATATACTCATTACAGCACAATAGCGTAAATATTACCTTATGCGAAAAATCTTTTTGTGCGAAAATAAACAAAGAAGACAGCAACTGACAAATGGATGAAAGTAAAATTATATATAATTGATTAGTAGATTTTTCTGCGAAAAATCTTTTTGTGCTAAAATAAACAAAGAAGATAGCAACTGACAAATGGATGAAAGTAAAATCATATGTAATTGATTAGTAGATTTTTCTGTATGAATGAAAAAATACATTTTATAGGCTAATCAAGCCTATTGCATGTGTTTATTTTGATCCAGGACAAATTCTAAATCGTTCTGAAAATCAAAAACAATTGACCAAAGTCCTTCATTTCACCAACTGCATTTGATATTTGCTCATCATACACAGACAGTTTGGAGAATGTGTTACCTACATCACATGGTCGTGATTAGCTTTTACCCACTAATGTTTTATTTAGAATCTTTTGGCAGATGAAACTGTTGACCTTAGTTAGCTAGAAACAGCTGCTTTTCTATTTTGATTTGTAAGTTAATGTTTTCCAAGTGTCAAACACATGGAGAGAAATTTTTTCCATAGACTGATATTAAACATTTTATTTATATTTCTTTTATTTTTAATGATCCCTGGGACTATTTAGAAAAGTGAAAGCCTATTACAGCATTTACTGTAAATGTTTTTAGAAAAGACAAATCTCCCTTGGGTATTTTCTATGGAGGGATCAATATCACGTTCATTTATTTTTGAGGCGTGCTTGGCTAACAGTGTTTTGTTCTGGGAACATAGTCTGCTGTCTATTTTGACTGTTAAAAATACACGCTCTCTCAAGGTTTTCAAAAGTTTCTGCCTAAAGACACGTTAGGTACTTTTCAGTAATCTTAAGTTTGGCTCGTTATTCTGTCAATGAATGGATACCCTGAGAAAGTGACCAGTTGACAATCTTAGTACTTCTTGTTTCATATATTAATAATTATGTTTTATAGATTCTCATGAAAGATGATGATAATTTAGTTTGTTCTTTTATTTTGTCCTGTATTTAGAGTTATACTTGTTTTTGGTTTCTATAAGTCTGGGTAAGTATATGAGCCCTGCTACTTTTGTTTATGTTATGCACGGTTTACTGACCGTCAGCACAATATGTGGGGAAATGTAAGTGTGAGTCTTGGGTCCCGGCTAGCACACGATGACCAGTGAGAGACTGGGCAGCTGAGAAAGTGGGTAGGAAACACTGTCCAATGCACCACATTTTTTTTTTTTAATGAAAATGATACACTTTATTTCTGGATGGAAAGATTCATTATTATAAAGGCATCAATTTCCAAGTCAATTTATAAAGTTAGTGTGACAATTTCTACAATGTTTTTCTTGGATCTATTCAAAACTATTCTAAGCATCATCTGAAAACTAAGCTTATAAAATTACCAGTATCATTCAGAAAACTCAGAAAAATATGGTTATGGAAGAATGTGACCAATGA
>CAUYON010116059.1:0-23130 GCA_963573935.1 Arctocebus calabarensis | reverse complement strand
CTAAAAATGGCCGGGCGTTATAGCGGGCGCCTGTAGTCCCAGCTACTTGGGAGGCGGAGGCAGGAGACTCGCTTGAGCCCAGGAATTGGAGGTTGCTGTGAGCTGTGATGCCACAGCACTCTATCCAGGGTGACAGCTTGACAAGGCTATCTCTCAAAAAAAAAAATAGTGAAGCAATTTTAAGATTTTATTGTATTTTGAGGATCCTTTACATACCTTTATCAAATAGGCCCATTATATTACCCCAAAATTATGAGATCCCTTGAATAAAGGAGATTGTTGATAAAAGTTTCAGAGTATGATCCTAAAAAGATGCTGGAGAGAAGATGTTATTCTGTGTCACTAGAAATCCTGAGAAATTGAGAATGAGAGAGAGAGAGAGAGAGAGAGTGTGTGTGTGTGTATGTATAGAAGGTTTTCAGTGTTTATCATTAGAGCTCAACTATTTGCCTTAGAATGAATATGGTCATTTGGAGGAAAGGCAAATGAAAGTGTTTTCATTGGGCTTAATATGGCTAAAACTTCCTCAAAGTTTTTTTTTCTCCCCAGATTGTTTGACTTCACAGACACGACTCAGGCTTAGCGGCATGTTGGTAAGCATCAATCATTCTGTAAAACTGTATCTCCATGTAAAACACATTTAGAAACTGATTCCATATATTTTTTTCATAGTTTCTTGAACACTGAACTCACTTTTTTGTGATAAATCTTATTTTCTGATAAATGTATTTATAGCTCTGAGTTTCCCTCTAAATAATTAGCTGTGTTCAGCAAAATTTGATATGCTGTGCTTTGTTGTTCACTGTAAGTATTCTATAATATTTGTTCTTAGTAATTGTTCTCATATTTTGGTTGGGGGAGTATAGTCAGTATGTCAATTCTTTGACACTATTGAACTCCCTTTGTGTCTTAGCATTTTATCAGTTGTGAAAATTGTGAATTCTGTTAGTGTGAAAGTAATTTATCTTCCATGTAGATTAGGTGTAGTTAACTATTAGATCAAATTTATTAATCATATATTCAAATCTGCATTTTTTGATTACTTAATCTATCATTTCTTATAGATGCATTGACACTTCTACCTACAAACTTTGATTTATTTATTCCTGTATTTCAGTCAGTTATTCCTTACATTTTGACATTTATTGTTGGTAGCAACATATTCATGATCATTATCTTATTGGTGGCTTTGTGCATTATGAATTTTGTTTTATTTGATACTAAAATCAGGTAGTATGCTTTTGTTTATTCTCACTTACTTCATCCTGTGCCCTAAGCCAATGATTTTTTAGGACTATAAAAATGATTTTAAAAAACTCAAACCTGGTCTCTCCTGGATCAGTTAAAATCAATATCTGAGGGTGAGGTCTGAGCATCAGCATTTTTTTTTATTTAATCTTTGGCAGGCCGAGCAATTAGCCTATATGTTTCCTTTCCATTATGGTCTTTATATGCTTTTAAAATCAAGGATATGCCAGCCTTGTAAATGTTTTAGAAAATCATCTTTCTTCTTTGCAAACCATTTATGTAGAGTTGGTGTTATTTCTTCCTCAGATTATTTTCTTTTTGGTCAAATTCATGAGGGAAGCCGTCTGGACCTGGAGTGTTCTTTTAATTCATATTTGAAGAGTTTTCTGCAATTTCCTTTTTAATACTGTATGTTGAATTATAGACTTTCTACTTGGTTAAATTCTGTCTTTTCTAAGATTTTGTCCTTTTAAGTAAATTTCGTAATGACTTGTACATAATATCCTATTTTTGTAATATGTATAGGGTCTGCAGTGATGTTCCTTTTTATTTCTGATAGTAGAGATGGCATAAACACATTTTTTTTTTCTTGGTTAGATCAAGCTTTACACATCTTTTCAGAGTCCCATTGTTTACCTTTATTGATTTTCTGTTGTACTCTTGTTTTCTCTTTTATTAATTTACACGCGTTTCCTTCCTTGTATTTTTTTTTTTTTTTTTTTTTGTAGTTCGTCCGAGGCCAGGCTTGAATCCACCACCTTCGGTATATGGGGCCGGCGCCCTACTCACTGAGCCACAGGAGCCGCCAAATCCCTCAGTTTTAGTAGTAGTTAGAGCAACTAAACAGAAGATGAACAAGGAAACAGAAGATTTGAATAACTCCGTAAGCCAACTAGACCTAGCAGACATACAGAGTCCAACTAGAGTAGAATACGTATTCTTTTCAAGTGTTCATGGACATTTTTCTAGGAGAAAAAACAGCAGTGACCCTATGTTAGGCA
This sequence comes from Arctocebus calabarensis, assembly GCA_963573935.1. Classification (NCBI taxonomy): domain Eukaryota; kingdom Metazoa; phylum Chordata; class Mammalia; order Primates; family Lorisidae; genus Arctocebus; species Arctocebus calabarensis. The sequence continues at coordinate 20,881 of CAUYON010116059.1, read as the reverse complement.
GTAAATAAGTTTCAATTAAAAAATTATTTTTTTAATGTTTGGTAGAATTCTCCTGTGAAACCATCTGTCCCTAGAGTGTTCCTTTAGAAATTTTAAAGTTATTAATTCAATACTCTTACTACTTTGTAGAGATATTTGAATTATCCATGTTATATTGGATGAGTTGTAATAGTTTGTGTTTTTCAAGGAATTCACCCATTTATCTAAGTTGTCAAATGTGTGTTTGTGAAGAGTTGTTTCACAGTATTCCCTTATTATGCTTCTGATGTCTGCAGGGTCTGTAGAGATAGTCTCCATGTGTTCTCTGGTTTTTAATTTGTGCTGCCAGAGGTCATCAATTTCAATATCTTTCAAAACTCATTATTTTTAAAATTTTATTTATTGTGCTTTTTGGTGTATTCCATTTTAAAAATTTCTGATCTTATCTTTACTTTGTTTTTTCTTTCTGATTGTTTTCTGTTTATTTTCTACTTGATTTGGGAGTCTGAGTAACTGATTCTATTCACTTTTTCTCTTTCCTGATATACATATTTAATCCTATAAATTCCCCTCTCTGTCTCTCTTTAGCTCCATCCCACAGAATTCGATATGTTCTGTTTTTATTTTTGCCGAGCTCTATGTATTTTTTATTTTATTTTAGCCTTATTTATGGACTTTTTATTATTTAGAAATACATTTTTTAGTTTTCAGATGTTTGGAAATTTTCAAACTGTTATCTGTCTTTAGTTGATTTCTACTTTGATTCTATTGTAGTTAGAGAATAAACCCTGTATAATTTATTTCACCTGCATTCATGTTTGTTTAACTAAACAAGATATAGTCTCTCTGAACATTGGCATATGTTCAATGGAAAATTGAAAAGAATATGTATTATGCTTGTTTGGGTGGCTTTTTCTGTAAATGTTGATTAGATCCTATTGATTGATGTTGTTGAATTTGTTTATATATATCTACTGATTTTCTGCCTAGCGTTTTTGCCAATTACTGATAGAAGGGTATTGAAGTCAGCAACCATTAGGGGGGATTTCTTTGTTTCTTTTTTCAGTTTTTAATCTATTTTTACTTCATATATTTTATAACTTTGTTGCTTGGTGCATGTACATATTAAATTGCTAGTCTTAGTGAATTGAAACTTTTGTCATTGTTATGTCTTGCTCTGTCTCTGATAATTTTCTTTGCCTTGAAGTCCATTTTATCTCATGTTAATGTAGCCATTTCTACTTCTATTTGATTTTTGCATAATATATACTTTCCATCCTTTTTTAAAAATTACCTTATATTGCTGAATTCTTATAATCAACATGTATTTGGTTTGTATTATTTAATCCACTCTGGAAACTTTTGTCTTTTCATTAAGGGCTTTAGACCATTTGTATTTCATGTAATTATTCATATAAAATTTCTTCTTATTTTATTTTTTATTTTCTGTTTGTTCTTTATGTTTCCTGCCTTTCTGTGCATTACTTCACTTTATTTTGAATTCCATTTTGATTTATCTATAATGGTTTTTGTGGTTGCTGTAGGTCTTGAGTTACATATGCTCAGCTTATCACAGTCTACTGGTGGCACCATTTTACCAGTATAAGTCTTGCACATGTATCTCCTTATATTCATTTATTCCCTTCATCTTAATATTCTCTCTGTATAAATTTAGGAGGACATCAGACAGTATTCTAATTTTTTATTTACCATCAAACATAATTTAGAAAACTAAAACTTTCTTCCTCTTCTTCCTCCCCTTCCTCCCTCCCTCCTTCCCTCTCTCCTTCCCACTTTCATTTCTTTCCCTTTCCCTCTCCCTCTCCCCCCCCTCCCAATTTTCTTCTTTTACAGTTTTCTTTCTATTTGGAGTTTTTCCTTTAACCATTCTTTTGTGGCAATTTGCTTGTGAATAATTCTCTTAACTTTCTTTCATCTGAAAATGTCCTGTGAATTTACTTATTTATTCCTGAAGGTTACTTCTGCTGAGTATAGATTATATAGTTAGGGGATTTTTTTAAAATTGAGTTCTTAAAAAAATGGGTGTTGCTTATATTTGACCTCTTGCTTTTGATGAGAAATGTATTGTCACTCATATTGCTTTTCTTCTGTGGATAAAGTGTCATTTCTCTTTTACCATGTCAAGATTTTTTTTTATTCTTTAGTTTTTGATCATGACATGTCTTAGTTTGGATTTCTTTGCATGTATCTTGCCTTAGGTTTGCTCACTTTCTTAAGCTGAGAAGTTTTCCATCAACATTTTTTTTTTTTTTTTATAGAGACAGAGTCTCACTTTATCGCCCTCGGTAGAGTGACAAGTGCCGTGGTGTCACACAGCTCACAGCAACCTCCAACTCCTGGGCTTCGGTGATTCTCTTGCCTCAACCTCCTTAGTAGCTAGGACTACAGGCGCCTACCACAACGCCCGGCTATTTTTCTGTTGCAGTTTGGCCGGGGCTGGGTTTGAATCGGCACCCTCAGTATATGGGGCCAGTGCCTCACCAGCTGAGCCACAGGCGCCGCCTGTCATTTTTTGAGTACTTTACGTGCTCACTTTCTCCCTCTTCTTACTGGACTACAGTGACGTGAATGCTGGATCTGTCACCATAGTTCCACGTCTGAGTTTCTGGTTCCCTTCCCCTTCCCCTCTCCCCTTCCCCTGTCCTCCTTCCCCCTTCCTTTCCTCCCTCCTCCTTCCCTTTTTCTTCCCTTCCCTTTTCTTTTTTTTTACACTCCAATTTCTCTCCATTTTTTCCAGATTTTAAAATTTCTTTTGCTTTATGTTCATTTTCTCTGATTTGTTCCTTTCTTTGCTGACCAGTGAGAGTTTTTTGTTTTTGTAAAAATGATTTTTGTTGTCATATTTTTCAGATGTAGGATTTTCATTTGTGTGTTCTTCATTTATTCTACTAAGACTTTGTTTCCTTAATGTACCTTTTACTTTGTCATTTTTATCAAGAATATTAATAATTGTTTCTTGAAGCATGTTTATGATGCTTGCTGTTGTCTGACAAAATATTTGTCACAATTCTAACATCTGTCTTCTTGGTTGGACATCTGTTGCTGTCCCTTTTTTCTTTTGTTTGAGATCTTCCTGGCTTTTGGTATGATGAGTGTTGTTTAATTGAAACCTGGATATTTCAGGTACTGTGTTATGCAACTGTGTGTCTTATTTAAACATGCAGTTTAGCTGGCTGTCTCAAATACCATGTGGGCTGGGGTGCTGCCTCATTACTTCAAGGTGGCGGAACTGGTCCCGGTGCCCTCCTTGGCATTCAGTGACACCAGAAGCCTGGTCTGCTAAGTGCTGCTGACCCTTCCCTGATCTCTCACTGGCTGGTGGGTAGCCCTGCCCGCTCTGCGTGGTCTCCAGGTGCATCACGGGGAAAGGCTCATCATTGTCTGGTAAGAGTGAATGTCCCCGTCGGCCTTCTCTGACGCCACATCAGTTGAGGTTTGGGTGCCGTAATGCAGCTCCTAGTCTGAGATGAAGAGGAAACAACACAGGCTGCTCACAGGCATGTCATTCCCTGGGTCCCCAGCCGGCCTGCGTCTTTCAGTCCTAGCTTGGCTGTTTTCTACGTAATGCCTAATAATGAAGTTAGAGAAATAGACAGAAGTGTCTTTTTCATCTTACCAGAAAAAGAAGTCTCTAAGATAGATATTTTTCCCCCAGCTAACTCTTTTCTCACCAAGACAAGTTGATTTCAATGGAAGATGGAATTGTTTTCTGACTTTTGCTCTGAAGGTGGTCAACAGTGACTTCGGGTCAGTGGTAGGACCACATACATTTGCAACCTATGACTGACAGAATGAAATGGCCTTTGGCATTTTTTCTTACAGGTGTATTTTTGGTCACTGGTTTCCTAAGCTCTTTGTCCAGTGAAGAAGCGCACACTGGGCCAGTCATTGTGTCCCATCTTTTTCCGACCTGCCTCTGACTCTGGCAAAGAGAGTCCTTCTGAAGTGGAAGAGAAGCATGTAGTATTGGCTAAATTATTTGCACTTGTGGTTAGAGAATATTGCACTATAAAAACTGAAGCACAGATAACTGCTGTTCATTTGCTGCATGCTTGGAATGAAAGATGAAAATACTACATTTGGGGGAATAAAAAGATTACAGGTACTTTCCAAGAATTATAATTTATAAAATCATGTGGTTTATCTGAGATTAAAAAAAAAAAAAAAGAAAACAAATTCTTATGACACTAAAAGTATAATTCTAATGTAACAGTTTGCCCCATAACAGTTAGTAATTTATGAAATGTAAGCTTTTGAAGATTTTAACACCAGGACCATAAACTTGAAGGGGTTTGGGGTAACCAGATGAGGGGGTTTGGGGTCTTGGCATGAGGAATGAAGAGGCTTGACACAGAGTCTGTGTCGGGGGAGGAGGAGTTCAGGGAGGAGCCCCCCTGAGTAAACCTCGGGGCTGTATTTATTATAAAACAGGGAGAAGTAGACAAAAATGCTTATCAGATATCAGCACTGATAAGGAGGAGGTGCAGGTCTGATAGAAGGTCTCCACCTTTGTTTTTGCAAAACCACAGACCTTGAGCACAACCTTTGCCTCCAGCATCAAGAGACTTTTGGTATCTAGAGAATCTTGACCAGAACCGTTAGCCCTGGTCTGGCCACACCTCACACACATCCTCCCTTGAGGCCAGTTTTCTGATCTCCGGCCGCACACAGCTCACACACTGTTCTTGTGATTCTCCAGGTTTCCCAACCAGGAAGCGAGTCTTATGCTAAAGATCAGGGCTCAGTTTCTCCTACATAAACTGACTGAAGAGAAGCCCATGTTAGTTTTTCATTTGATAGTGGATTAAATATAAAAGATTTGGGCTCGGTGCCTGTGTTCGAATCCAGCCCGGGCCTGCCAAACAACAATGATGGCTGTAACCAAAAAATGGCCAGGCGTTGTGGCGGGCGCCTGTAGTCCCAGCTACTTGGGAGGCGGAGGCAGAAGACTCGCTGGAGCCCAGGAATTGGAGGTTGCTGTGAGCTGTGATGCCACAGCACTCTACCCAGGGTGATAGCTTGAGGCTCTGTCTCAAAAATAAATAAATAAATAAATAAATAAATATAAAAATAAAAGATTTGATTCATCAAAGCCCATCAAGGTTCATCACAGCCCTTCTGGCCCCTGTTGTCTATATCCCTGGGTTTCACATCTTTATGATCAGTCTGAACTTTGAACGCAGCTGACATACTGATACTGGCGTTTCTTCCTCAGTAGGTCCTTGTGATACCAGAATTTTGCTCTTTAGTAGGTCCTTGGTCTTGGGGATTCAGAGAATGAACCCACAGACCACAGATCAGTAGTAAGATAGGACTTTTATTGGAAGTCAGAAGAAGTAAAAAGCACCAGAGCTTCTGGAAGGGGAAAGAACTGAAGAACTCCCTGGGGAGTCTCTGTGGACTCTTTTATCTAGGGGTCTTAAGTCTAGAGGATTATACATGGCTGGCAGTTGGTAGATGGAAAAACATCTTTTCAAAGTTTATGAGTGCATTAATCCTTCACTAGGGTGAGTTTATCAGGTCCTTTATAGTTTTTGTCCCTGAGAAGGGATTAGGGTATGTGCTGCTATCCGAGGTGGAACCACCCAAGAAACCATCACAGGCTGCTTTGTTCATGATCTTATCAGAGCCCAGAAGGTGTGTCCTGAAAAAGGCAGTCTGCTTGTGCCAGGTAACGGGGGTCTGACCTCTGAGCTCACCTGGGCCTAGAGAATGGGGAGCTCCCCGTCTAGCCCTGAGTGGTAGAATCCTGTATCACTTGTCTCAGGGATTCGAAGAATGAACCCATGGCCCACAGATGAGTGGGAAGACAGGATTTTTATTAGACAGAAAGGTATACAGAAGGGATAAAAAGCTCCAGAGCCTCTGGCAAAGGAAAAGACCCAAGTTGGAAAAATCTCTGTCTTGGGCTCTTTGTCTGGGGGTCTATATTACATTTTGGCCAGGATTTGGTAGGTGGAAAATCATCTTTTCAAAGTTAAGGAGTGCATTAACAAATGAATGAATGTAGTCTCTCCTCCACTAGGGCAAGGTTATCAGGTCCTTACAGTTTTTGTCTCCCAGAAGGGATTAGGGGTGTGTTTCCTAATTCAAGATAGGACTACCCCAAAATGACTCAGGCTGCTTTGTTCATGACCCTCAGAGCCCAGAGGGCGTGGCCTGGAAAAGGCAGCCTCTTTGTGTCTGGAAATGGGGATCTGACTCACCTGGGCCTAGAGAATGGGGGAGTTCCTGTCCTGCCCTGAGTGGTGGGATTCTTTATCAATACTCCTGCTGGGTTCAAGTCCACCCTGACCTTGGGCAGTGGGCAGACTGGATTCACACTCTGGTTTGCCCATTACTACCTGAGTGCCACTGGTAAGTTAGCAATCTACTTGCATTTTTATCTTTGGCCTGTAAACTGGGAATAGTAATATAACCTGCCTTATAATAGTGATAACTCTTACACGGACATCTTCCACTATAGACTTGCATGTGTGCTTGTATTAAAGTTACTACCGTAGTGGGTAGCACAGCCTACCAGCCGGAAGATGGAAGGTCCTGTGTTTGATGACGGCTCCCTAGACTTACTGTACATAGGCCTTTCTTGCTGATTGTGAATGATCACCTGCTCCCTCTATGTGCGTCTACCCACATAGTGAATTTTCTCCTGAATGAAATGTGCGGCATTCTATATCCTTAACTACAAGGGCTGCTGAGTGTCGACTTCAAGCAAGCAGGCTGTGGCTCCTGGGTTTAAAATAGTGAACCAGGCTGGCTCTCTGGGTTTTTTCCTTTGTTTTAATGGTCAGGGCGGAAATTTTCAGGTGGAGAGAAACTTCCAGGGTGCAGGTGGAATGGGAAATGAAGCCACGAGAGAGAAAACCTAGGTTGAAAGCCCTTTGGAAACTGATATGCTTGGATTTGGGGTAAATTACACCCGCTCAGAAAGATAGGAGCAGGCAAAAGTATACTTAAGTCCATAAACTAGGCACCAAAGGACCCTCAGGAACAGTGGCTGAGCAGTGTCCACCGTGCCTGTGGGCTTCTGAAGCCTGTGACGTGGGGCTGAGGACCTGACTCGTTAGAACCCCGCTCTGTCCTGCACCTGAGCCGTAAGAAATCAATGTGCAAATGGTTTTTCATGTTTCCTATTCCGTGTTACTTCTAAGTAGTTTTTCATTTACCTTCAAATTATGCCTATAATACTGCTTAAATTTGCTTTATGTTAAACATTTTTTCCAATTACAGCAGTAATAAAAAGGAATTACACTACTCATATCTCCTTTCATAGGATTTCAGTCTGAGTGTGATACATCATGTGATCCTAACTGTGGACCTGGGCTGAGTTTCCTTTCAAATAATGTGCCAGGATTAAAATAAACCTCTGTTTTTTTAAATTAAAAATTTAATAACAAGTAAATGGCATTTTTGTTAGATATTTTTAAAAAAGGAGAATGATGCCTCCATTATTTCTTTGATAAATCATGCCATTTGGGGAAATGCCTCCTTTATTAGATGAAAGCATTTTATAGCGGAAATTTTTCATGTGGAAAAATATCCCTGGAACTTTAATTTTTTTGGAGAATGGTCTTTCATTTCTCTCTGATTTGAAAGGCATTGTCTTTATAACCCACCTCTTCTTCCTCCTCACACACTGCCCACAAAAGTGCTTTACTTCATCCGTAAAAAGCCATTTTAGTAATGAGGTCACCTGAAGTTTTCTCTCTGAACATCTCACTTTGTTTATGATACCTCCCAAGGACTTTCTTTTCTATTTCCCACCCTCCACTCCTGTTTCTCCTCCCCTTTCTACTTAAAATTTTATATTCACCAAAATAATTTAATTTTTATAGTTTTTAGTTATTGTTGTTGGGGATTCACCAGGTTACACTCACTGCATTTGTTAGGTAAAGTCCCTCTTACAATTGTGTCTTATCCCCAAAAGGTGTGGCGCACACAGAGACCCCACCTCTCTCTGCTCTTCCTTTCCCCCCACTCCTCCCTCCTTCTTTCTCTCTCTGCTCTGTTCTTCCCTCACCCCCACTATGTCATTAATTGTCCTTATATCAACATCGAATACATAGAATTCGTGCTTCTCCATGCTTGTGATGCTTTACTAAGAATAATGTGTTCCACTTCCATCCATGTTAATGCAAAGGCTGTGAAGTCTCCATTTTTAATTTTAATGTTTTAAAGGATAAAATAATGTTAAAAGACTTAAAAGGAAACATAGAGCTACCTTACACTGCAGCCTGCCTGGATCTGAGTCTGCTTTCCACTCTAAGGAATTCCTTCTGCGGAAACACAGCCCTCACCTTATCTAAATTAAATGCCCTTGTTCTTGTGAGGCCCTTCTTCTCTCACTCTCTTCTGTTCTGTGGGGTTTTAATTTTCCAAACATCATGAGTTTTCCCAAAGCTTTTGCAGTATTCTCTTTCAGAACGCAGGGTTCCCCATCTGCCTGGGGGAGTGGGCCTGCTGGTCCTGGGCCTCCCGGCTGACAGTGCTGGGGGCTGAGCTGGGCGTCCAGCAACACCGCCCTGCAGAGGGGCCGCTGCATTGGCTCCCTCAGCCCAGCCGCCTGTGGGTGTGGACTCTCATCCAGTTCAGGGTGCGGGACGGGGAGGAGGAGATGTCAGGGGGACTCACTGCCTGTAGAGGAAAGCAGGACGCTGGTCACGTTATATTCCCAAATCATTTTCCCACTTTTATTTTGAGTTTTCTCAAATGTCAAGAGAGTCTGTAAGAACAGTACAATGGATACCTATTGACCCTTGACCCGATTGTTACACTTTCCCATGCCTGCTTCGTCTGTCTTTCTAGATGCACAGATACACATAGATACACACACAGACAGATAAACTGCACAGAGAGATATACAGATACAGACACACAGACACAGATACATGCAGATACAGACACAGGTACACTGCACAGAGAGATACACAGAGATGCAGATACAGGCACACAGATACAGATACACGCAGATACAGACACACAGATACACTGCACAGAGAGATACACACACAGATACAGACACACAGACACAGATACAGACACACAGACACAGATACAGACACATAGACACAGATACACGCAGATACAGACACACAGAGACAATGCACAGAGAGATACAGAGACGCAGATACAGACACACAGACACAGATACATGCAGATACAGACACACAGAGACACTGCACAGAGACATACAGAAATACAGACACACAGACACAGATATACGCAGATACACTACACAGAGAGATACAGACACACAGAGATGCAGATACACGCAGATACACTACACAGAGAGATACAGACACACAGAGATGCAGATACACGCAGATATAGACACACAGATACACTGCACAGAAAGATATATACACAGATACAGACACACAGACACAGATACAGACACACAGATACACTATACAGAGAGATACAGAGATACAGACAGAGACGCAGATACAGACACACGGACACAGATACACTGCACAGAGAGATACACAAACAGATACAGACACACAGATACACTGTACAGAGAGATGCACAGATACAGACACACAGAGACACAGATACACACAGATACACACACAGATACACTGCACAGAGAGATACAGACACAGATACACAGATATACTACACACACAGAGAGATACCAATACAGATACACACACAGACACTGATAACACACACACAGGTACTGACATGGAGGTACACAGAGATCCACACAGAGATCCACACACACAGATATTCACACAGATACAGATATACACACAGAGATACACACAGAGATGGTGACACAGAGATACACACACAGACACACACAGAGATAGACATCGATGCACATAGATACAGACACATAGATACACAGATACACAGATACTTATAGATACATACACAGATACACACATAGAGATACACAGATACACACAGATACAGGTACACAAATAACACACAGATAGTGACAGATACTGACACAGATACACAAATACACACAGATATTTGTAGATACGCACACAGATATAGATATACAAAGATACACACAGATACACACACAGTGACACACAGATACACAGATACACAAATACATACAGATACACACACAGATATACACACAGATACACACACAGATACAGATACACACACAGTGATACACAGATACACAGATACACAAATACAGATACACAGATATACACACAGATACACACACACGTGTGCTCTTCTCTTTTGCTCCTTTGAAAATAAGTTGTAGACATCACAACAGGACAACTCTGAATATTTCTCATGCACCACCTAAGAATGAAAACATTGCCTATGTAGCCACAATGCCAATATATCAGAGTTATCATTTAGTATTTAGTCCAAAACACTATTACTGCTAACATTAATTAGTATTGGTATCGGTACATTAGGAGTAATATTAATACAGAATACCACTATTACTAGGTTCCCAGTTGCATCTAAAACGTCTGTGATGACACGTTAGTTTGTCTGAGAATCAAGGCTCGCCCCCCACCTCACTCGCTGCGTCTCTTCCCTCCCTTTTGGTCTGGGTTGCCCCCCTCCTGTGTGGTTCGTTGTGTTTGTCATGGCCTTTACTCGTTTGAAGATTCCAGGCCAGTGATCTGGTAGGGTGGTAGAAGGCCTCGTATTCTGGAGTATCTAACTGCTCTACTGTGATTAGAATAGTGTTGACACTTTGGGGCAGGAATATGTCATCGGTGATCACATTTTAGTTTAAACATGAGATATCAACACTGTGTTTACTGCTGTTGTGAAAGGTAGTGATACGCTCCCTACCACACAAGGGATATTACACGTGTGGACCTTCTCCTCGGAATGAAAAGTGGTATCCCTTATATCAAGTTGGGGTGGCTCCTGAAGTATTTAGAAATCCAGTTCCAAAGGGGACCAGTAATCAACTTTGAAGTAGGACTTTCTTCAAGCTGTCCTTCAAGACATCCAAGGTGGCAAATGTAGTCCTAAATATTTTTCCTAGCAACATTGGAAAAGAAAATCAAATTCAGAATTCAATATACCAGAAATCAATGCTAATGGCAGCTGAGCTCAGCCTTTAGGGGCTGTTGCATCTTTTTCCTGAGTTTTCTTCCCTTTTGTCCGATACAGGTTGATGGAGTCGGGCTTCTTATTACCCTGCTCTCTGACTGCTGGCGTGTTTATCTGCAGCCAGATTCTCGGCGTTGGGATATGCCTTGAGGTCACACACCCCGTGGTGTGGCCTCACTGCCCCTGGCTCCCCACCCAGAGCTGGTCCCCATGGAGCATGGAGACCTCCCCTACAGGATAGTCATTTTAGGGCATATCTTTGGTCATTGGCATACTGGGAAATTCTCTCTGTTGAAAGGTCCACACTTTTCCCTCTGATCAGTGCAGGTTGTGGTTCTCGTCACCCTTTATCCACCTTAAAACGCTGCAGGCCTGTGAAGATAGCTCTGTGTTCTGAGAAGAATTTCCTTCCCCAGTGTGAAAGGTCCTAAGCCTCTCTGCCACTGTGCTCTGTCCCAGGTGTGTGATTTCTGCTCACTTTCTCTTTTAAATGTGTGTCTCAGCACCCACGATCTCCCCTGCTCCCCACGCCCTCCAGTTCTTGCCCCAGACGACGCACTCAGCATGCACATAAACACTAAGCCCTGCTGTCCTCAAGGAGCTGGCCAGTCAGGAGAGGATGTCAGGTGAGCAGGGGATGCTCATGGCGTGACAGGCACCTGTCTGGGGCCCCTGTCATACCTGCCCCAGAGAAGAGAAAGGCAGGCTCAGGATCAGAGGAAAGGTTGCTCTCTAGGGAGGGAAGGACCTGGCATGAGTCCAAGTGGAAGGAAATGTAAAAAGACAAAGCTCCAAAGCGGGATGTTGCAGGGTACCTGGAGCGCGGAGTGCAGGGGCAGAGCAGGAAACAGGTGGCAAGGGCCTGGGAAGCCTTTCTTAGTGGTTCTGGGTATATCTTCAGGCAGTGGAAAGCTTCCAGAGCAAATTTCACATTAGAAGGTAGGAATAGAAAGATATTTACTGTGTAGGTATCTGCTTTTGACATCTGCATATGTCAAAGTGAACTTCCTCAACTGTTGTTCAAATATCCTGGACTATAAAAGCACAGAAAGTATATTCTCCTTTCTTTTAGCACTCTAGTTTCTCTTAGAGGACCTTAGCTGATTGCAAACATGACCTGACCATTACTTTCATTTCAAAGAGCTTTATCTTACAAAAGAAAAACAAACTTAAGAAATGCCCTACTGTGGTGACACCTTCCTCTTTACCTCCTAGAGCAGTGGTTCTCAACCTGTGGATTGTGACCCACAGAAACTGTATTAAAGGGCTGTGGCATAGGAAAGTTGAGAACCACTGTTCTAGAGGGATTTCCCCCATCCCTTCCTGCAATGAGGACTCATGTTGGGGAGACTCCCCTGGCTGGGGCCACATGTGGGGGCACGGGGTGGGGTGACGCCCCTTGGGTCCCACGCCCCGCAGCCCAACCACTGTACCCTGCAACCCTGTAGTGGCCTGCAGTGTCCCAGTACCCTGCAAGGTGTGGGATCGGAGTGCAGAGCAATAGCGCCTGCAGTTTCCTGGGGAATGGAGCCTCTCAACATGTTATTACAAACGGATGATGTAGATAAAATTATAGTCTTCCCCAGAGCAGCAGAGAAGTCCATTATACTGCAGGCTGCCAGCTGTGTTTCTTAGCATATTGTTTTATCCCGTTACTTACATTGATGTTATATAAGAGTCTTGTGACAGTCAATAGCATACGTCCAATTATTTTCTCTTGCCCTCCACACAATCGCCATCACATGTTATTTCCATATATGTTATAAACTCCACTGAATATCATTAGTTTTGGTGTAAATGGCCAGTCATCTTTTAAAGAAATTGATAAATAAGAATGACATTGTCATATCCATGTTTAGAAAGAGCGTCTAGGGTGCAGATACCAGAATCAAAACTGTGGCGCTGTCTGTGTGTGTGTTTAGGTGTATTCCTGTGTGTGTCCATGTCTGTGTGTGTGTAGCTCAGGGTGAGGTTACTGTCTTTAGTCACTGGAGGCTAAAACAAATAAGATTTTTAAAAAAGTAAATCCCTACCGCCTATTCCCACTTGACGTTCAAAACTAAGATCTCTCTCCAGGGTGCCTGACTGGCATGGCGCTGAGGAAATCCACAGTAGACAGCCACCCACGTCCCACCAGGCCTCCTACTCAACCTGGCGCTGTGCACATGGGATGCTCGTGACACTGGAGAACAGAGCCAGCCCCTCTGACCGCGCAGCCACTGGCTGTAGGAGGCGGCAGGAGACACACCCCTTGGTGGGGAGGTGGGAGCCACTTAGCGAAGATGCCTTCCTTCCACCGCTCAGTCTCCTCAGGCTGAGGGGGGAGGGCATCAGCTGGGTGTTTGGTGGGAGACCCCTGGGCATGGATGCACCTGAGCCTGAAGTTCAGGCTAGTGCCATTGTGGTGACCTTGGGCAGGTGACTCAATGTGTCTCCTTTTCTTTCTGAGAGTAACAGCACCTCTCTGGTGAAGCTAATGTAAGTGTTCACTGAGAGTTTTCAAAATTGATACCTGGCTCCGGCCAAACTGCAACAACAAAGTAGCCGGGCGTTATGGTGGGCGCAGGCACCTGTAGTGCCAGCTGAGGCAAGAGAATCACCTAAGCCCAAGAGCTGGATGTTGCTGTGAGCTGTGACACCACGGCATCTACCCAGGGTGACAAAGTGAGACTCTATCTCAAAAAAAAAAAAAAAATTGATAACTGTTAAATTTGATAACAAATAGACATCTCCCAGTAAATGGCTTGGTACCAGAACCTGTTTACTGCTGTGGGAGAGCATCTGGAGTGGGGACTGTATATGCTGTGAGAATTTAGAGGGGCCCCCCCGGTCTGTCCAACTGAAGCTCTCACTAGTGTCTGAATGCCCTCGACCACTCCCCGAATCCGTGAACATACGAGGACTAAGCACCACCTTGAGAAGAGCAGAGCTGTACAGATGTGTGGTTGGAGAGTTCCTGCATTTGCTTTCTCCAAGGAGCCCTGCTGAAGTCTGAATGTTGAAAATTCCTCAAAATTCACAAATTGAAGCCTGTCAGCATGTGAACCTGTGAACCCATCAGCCCAGCGTCACGGAAGGTGATGTGCTGTGATCAGTGGAGCCCAGCCAGACGTCTTCGTTTTAGGTGATTAGGTTAAGAGGGTGGAGCCCTCAGGAATGAGATTAGTGCCTTTAGAAAAGGGGCCTCAGGAAGATCCCTTGCCCCTCCTGCCATGCGAGGACTTGGTGAGAAGACCAGCATCCGTGAACCACCAGACAGAAGACTGCCTTTGCTCCTGGACTCCGAGCTCTGTAGATGTGGCAGATGTGCTCCTGTTGTTTGCCGCCCAGTTTAGGCTTTTCTGTCGTAACAGGCCAAGGACTAAGGAAGCCCTCCAGTTGGATTCTTACGGAGGAGTTAAGCCCTGCAGCTGGCCTGATGTGGATGGGACCAGGTCCTATGGCTCTTTGTTGATGTGTCCATCAGAGCAAGTGAGCTGACACACCACAGGTGTGAGCACCCGCACTGTGCCCATGGCTGGAATGCAGTGGTGAGCAAAACAGACGTGGGCCCTTGTCCTCATGGGGCAAGGGGAAAGTGGGGGGGGGGGTATTAATCTCATATTCACAGAAAACATGTTTGCCAATGTTGGTAAGTGCTGTATTACAGGGAATCAGAGCATGTAGGGCGGGAGAATTTGTCTGATGGGAAAGGCAGGGAGACTTCCCTGGATGGGGCAGGATGTGCTAGAACCTGTGTGAATGGCAGATGTCAACTGAGTGAGCTGTACTTGGGAGTGGAAACACACCTCACCCAGGGGGCAGGTAAGGGCAGTACAACCCTTTGGAGGAGCTGATCTGAGGCCAGGGAGTCTGAGGAGAAAAACCAAGAGTGTGTCATGGGTCTGGAGAGGTGGAAGAGAGATATCACCTATGTCAGGTGAGTGCTGAGAGCCCGAGAGAAGCACTGGTGATGGGGGGGAGGTAGTGGTGGAGGAGAAGTGGTCAAAATATGGGCTGTGTTCTGTCTGCTCAGGGACCCCCTGACCAAGAGCAGGGAGTACTCCTTCTCTGGGGGATGGCCCAGCATCCTCTGATGGCTGTCCCCCTGCCACCCCCCCACCTCACCCTCACCCCCCATGTCAGTTGCTCACATAGCACCATAGGCTGTGCAACTCAAACAACAGGTGTTTATTTCTCACAGTTCTAGAAACCAAAAAAAAAAAAAAAAAAAAAAAATTATCAAATTGCTGGAACAAAGGATATAGAAAAAGTCTTAAAAGCTGCTAGAGGGAGGAAAAAAGACATTACACAGAAGAAGGAGAATGTTAGTAAAATACACTGATGCTTCATCACAGAGGATGCGGACCAGAAAACAGTGGAAACATACATACGTACTGATTGGACAGGGAGGGAGAGAGGAGAAAGAACCCTTTTAACCAAAAAATCCTCTATCCAGGGAGAATATCCTTTAAAAATTAAGGGGAAATAAAGATATTTTACAATTGACAAGCAAGAGAATTCATCACTAGCAGAGCTGCGTTACAAGAAGTTAGAGGCTTGGTGTCCATAGCTCAGTGGTTAGGGCTAGTGGGTTTGAACCCGGCCTGGGCCTTCTAAACAAACAAACAACAACAACAACAACAACAACAAATAGCTGGGGTCCTAGCTATTAAAAGGCTGAGGCAAGAGAATTGCTTGAGCCCAAGAGTGACGGAAAATTATACTAGATGTAAAGTGGAGTTTGTAGAAGGGTGGAAGAGCTCAGACAGTGTAGAGATGTGTGTAAATATAGAAGCCTTTTTTCTCATTTATTAATTTCTTTAAAAGATGACTGGCCATTTATATGATATTCGGTGGAGTTTGGAACATATATGGAAATAGCGTGTTATGATGATTGTGTGGAGGGCAGGAGAAGATAATTGGACATATGCTATTACTGTTGCAAGATTCTTATATAATATCAAAGTAAGTAATGTGATAGATTTTTGTACTAGATTTAGGACATTCAAAGATATGCCAGATATAAGCTATGAACCCTACAGCCATTTTATTTTATAAAAATAAAATAATTTTTATTTATTAAAAATAAAACAGAGAGGCCTATAATCTTAGCACTTTAGGGAGGCCAAGGCAGAAGGCTTGCTTGAACTGGGAGTTTGAGACCAGCCTGGGAAATACAGTGAGATCCCTTTGTTTAAAAAAAACTCAAAATTAGCCAGGCATAGTGGTATGCAACTGTAGTCTCAGCTACTTGAGCGGCTGAGGTGGCAGGACTGTTTGAGCTCAGGATTTTAAAGTTATTGTGAGCTGTGATTATACCACTGCACTCCAGCGTGATGACATGGTGAAGCCTGTATCTACAAAAAAAAAGGAAAAGAAAACAAAACCCACAAAGGGGTAAATTTTGAAAGCCAATGGAGAAGAGACAATGGAGTAGTGAAGAGTGCTCAAATGATCCAAAAGAAGACAGGAAAGATTACTAGGAATTACGGCCAGATGGAGCAGGTGGACAGCCCAGAGCAGGATGGAAGGCAGACAGAAACACACAGCTCACTGCATCAAGAGTAAAGGAACCCAACACTCCAGTTAGTAAGTGCGGTACTTCAGTTTTTCAGGGGAGGTATTAGTGCTCTTGATTATTTTGAAGATGTGACCATGGAAGTGGATCTATTACATGAATCATGTAAAGAACGTGCCACGTAAGAAGTGTGCAGGAAGTATGTGTGTGATTTCGTTTTTGTTCGCATCTTCCCTTAGTTGTCCTGCATGTTTAAAATGGAAAGGATGATTTAAAAATGTGCCAATTACCAGTATATTATTTATGTGTCCCCAAATAGATTTTGAATCTCTCATCTCAAGCACTTTTCAAATTGAAAATATATAATTACTACTTTCAAGTCTGTCCTTTCCAGATTGGGCTTTTAGCTCTCACTCTGTAGCTGACTCAGATGATTCATCTGGTGACAGAGAAGTAGGGTGCTGGCTGAGAAAGGGGACAGGAGGACAGGGCCAGGATCTCACAGCCCCAGTGCTTGGAAGCTCAGTAGGGACGAGGCAGGTTGGAGGTGAGCCAGGGCATCAAACCTTTCTGCTAAAATATAGTGCATATTCTTTGTAGGGAGGATAAAACATCAGAGTTGTAGAAAGTTAGGAAAGAAATTATAGCTTTGAGTATGGCACCAAATCTTAAATCATGGAACCCCTTCACTTGGCTTCAGTTTGTCTTTTAATATTAAAAGAAAATTATTTTTCTTTCCCCTGGTCTACCAATGTAAAACCTAGAAATAAAGGAATGTTGCAGCATGTAGATGTCCAAATTGAATTACTAATCTGATGGAAGTGCCCAAAGTACTTTTCAAATTCTGTGTGTGCCTATATATACATACATGTATGTATGTGTAGGGAGAGGGAGATTATACCAACAATTAGGAAAATTACAAAAAGAAAAAGAAATCCCCTCTCTTGCCACTTGGCACCAGAGTTTTTGTCTGTTTCTGTGTAGTGTGTGCTTCTACTTATAGAGATGTTACCTAGGTTTTAGGCCATCCAAAATAAGTGCCTGGTGCATACTCAAGTCAGGCCCTATTAGGCAGCGTTCAGTGAGGAAATGGGAGTAAGGGGGATCTTAGCTTCCAGGGCGTCATTCCGTTTTCTGTTACCATAACAGAATACCACACACTAGTTACCTTATAAATAAAAGAATGTTATTTGGCTCATGGTCCTGGAGGCTGGGAAGTCCAAGAGCATGGTGCTGCATCTGAAGGGGGTCATCCCAAGGCAGAAGGTACCGGTCACATGGTGAGGGAGTGAATGTGAGAGACAGAGAAATGGGGCTGAACATCTCCTTTGACCAGGATCCTGCTTCTGGGATGACTTATCCTGTCCATGAGAATGGTTTTAATCCATTCACCGATCATTGCAATCGCAGTTAAATTTCAACATGACTTTGACAGGAGCATTCAAACATGGCAGCGTCTGAAGGAGAAGTGTGTAGAGGCAAGCAAAAATAGATTGTGACAGGGCTAGGATGGTCGGATCAGGTGCAAGGCAGAAAGCTGATGTGAACCATGAAGCTTTGCCCTGGTCCTGGGAGGCTGCCAAGTGAAATCCTGGAAGGTCTTTGGTTCACGGCATAATTGTCTTTTGGCAGCCTTCTCTGCGCTAGAGTTTCTGTGGGGATTGTGAGCACTGGGCTCTAAATCGACTCCTCAGCTCTTCTTTCCTGAAACCCATGGCTGAGAGCCCTTTGCTGACCCCAACTGAGCCCCAGCTCTTCTTTCCTGAAACCCGTGGCTGAGAGCCCTTTGCTGACCATGTATGACTTGATTACCTTGCCTTTTTACATATTAAACTCCACTCTCATGCTCCCCTGGCCACTTCTGCTGGCTGTGTGCACTCACAAAGTCCTCACTTGGTTCCCCTTTTCTCCACTCCCCTGCCGTGTCACCCCAGGGAGCCATCAGTGCGTGCAGCAGGTGTGTGCTTGCGACCTTAAATTGCAGTGAGCCAGAAGTGCCCAACTGATACTTTTTAGTCAAGTTAAATCTGACTGCATCCTCCAACATCCATTACCCAGGGGGCAGTTCATTCCTGTCCTTCTGAGCATCCTGGGATATCTGGAATTCCGAAGCTCATTCACAGCCTCGTAGCCAAGCTCTGTGCACAGAATGCAAGCGTTCACTCTGCTCCAGTTAGGGCACCTGTGTCTCAGGTTTAACTGGGCAATGCATCCAGCCCACTGAGTGCACCACACAGACAAGGGCTGTCAGGCCACCCGCAGCAGTTTGTACCCTGGTGTCATCTGGGTAGCTTCAATTCCATTCATCCATCTGTAAAGGATGCACGTAAGGAAACACTTTCTTGTTGCAAAGCTCTCTCTAGGATTAAGAGGGTGGCACCTCATCAAACAGTCAGACTCACCTCCTGTGACAGGACAGCTAATGCTCCATTCTGAAAGTCTGTAATCATTCACCAGTAATAATGTTGATACGTCAGGGCTTCCTTTTCATTGCATTTTGCCTTCCTATTTTATTTCAAAATGTTCCAGATGTTATTGTTTTTATTGTTGTAGGGGAAATGTTGTGTGCAGTTAGGGTGCCATTAGCAGGACAAGCTGCAATGTGCGGGATGCCCTGGATGCCTGCTGCACAGGCTCCTTGGGTAGTGATTCCCACGCCGTCTGGATATCCGGTCATATGGTTTTAATGAGAGATAAACTGTTGGGAGATCATTTTTTTCCCCCTTTGGAGACAAAGTCTCATGTTGTTGCCTTTGGTAGAGTACTGTGGCATCACAACTCACAGCAGCCTCAAACTCTAAGGCACAGTGATCCTCCCGCCTCAGCCTCCCAAGTAGCTGGGACTACTGGCGCCTGCCACAGTGCCTGGCTGTTTTTAGTAGGGACAGGATCTTGCTCTTGCTCAGGCTGGTCTCCACCTTCTGAGCTGAAGCAGCCCACCAGCCTTGGCCTCCTAGAGTGCTGGGATTACAGACGTGAGCCACCACACCGAGCCGCTATTGGAAGATTCTCTGAATAGCAGTCCTTGCCTGGAAATACTTGGAGTTTTCTTTTTACATGTGGTTAATTATAAATATGTATTTTTGTAGACTATTTATTTATAATAATATTTGTAAGAAAATTTTATTATGAAATGTTTAAACACCTCCAACACCAGAGGGAAAACAGGAAAATAAAATGTATATCCATTACTTAATTCAATAGTTATTTCCCTGCACTTTTTGTTATTTTTGACAGTGATCATTTTAATGAAAACCTAGGCCCTTCATCATTTTGCTCCTACATACTTGAGAATTCCTTGCTAAAAAAATATGAAATTTTAAAACCTAGCAACAGTGTTATTACACTACAACTAAATTAGCAGTACCTCTCTGCTAATCACCCAATACCCAGTCCATACTCCAACACAGTTGCCTAGTTGCTTTGGGTGAATTGGCATCATACTATCAGTGTTCATTGACACCCATGCTTCTGAGATGTGCCCTTGATTCTTGAGCATTGATCTGTTTAGGAGAGTTGTCTGCTTCTTCTCTCTGTGTCCCTTAACTTGTCCGGTTCCCCACCTTGTGTGCAATTCATGTGTTACATTTCATTACGTGTTGCTTCTTCCTCTCTTAATAGCTAGAGTGCTTTTGTACAGAGCAGCTTTCTCTTGTCAGTTAGAGCTGTTTAGTTCCCCCAGAAAGTCTATTGCATGGGAAAGGGAAGATAAATGATAAATGTTTTGCTTTAATTGCCAATTTGCAATTATTTACAGTGGTGACCAGGGAGGGCCTCTCTCTCTCTCATCATTATAAACTCATAATTTTGTTTTTTCTTTGAGACAGGGTCTCACTTCATCATCCCCGGTAAAGTGCCGTGGCATCACAGCTTACAGCAACCTCAAACTGTTGGGTTCAAGCAGTTCTCTTGCCTCACCCTTCCTTGTAAACTGGGACTACAGGTGCCCATCACAATATCTGGCTATTTTCTTTTGTTGTTTGTTTGTTTAGCAGGCTGGGGTGGGGTTTGAACCCACCAGTCCCAGTATATGTGGCTGGTGCCATAACTGCTGAACTATGGGTGCCAAGCCAACTCATAAATTCTTGTTTGTTTAATGCATTTAAGCCAGTTATCACCATTACTCTACTTGGTTAGCAGATTTTCTTCTATCTGTGGCTAGTGAAAGCTCCTGCAAGTTGGCTTTTAATCTTTTTTTTTTTTTTTTTTGAGACAGAGCCTCAAGCTGTCACCCTGGATAGAGTGCTGTGGCATCACAGCTCACAGCAACCTCCAATTCCTGGGCTCAAGTGAGTCTCCTGCCTCTGCCTCCCAAATAGCTGGGACTACAGG
>CAUYON010116055.1:10000-18058 GCA_963573935.1 Arctocebus calabarensis | reverse complement strand
GTATATACCCAGATGATCAAAAATCATTTCACAACAAAGACATTTGCACCAGAATGTTTATTGCAGCCCAATTCATAATAACCAAGACATGGAAACAGCCCAAGTGCCCATCGACCCATGAATGGATTAACAAATTGTGGTGCATATACACCATAGAATACTATGCAGCCATAAAAAAGAAGGAGACTTCACATCTTTTATGTTTACCTGGATGGAGCTGGAACATATTCTTCTTAGTAAGGTATCTCAAGAATGGGGGGGGAAGTATCCAATGTATTCAATACTACTATGAAATTCAATACGTAACTGCCTACACTCTCATATGAATGGGAAAATATAACTATAGTCCAGAAAGTAGGAGGGAAGGGGAGAGGGGATATGGGGGGATTTTGAGGGGGTCCTTACCTAATGTGCATGATGTACTGGTACATTTCAAAACTATTTGGAATTGAGTGTAATTATGATGGATGTGTTATTTAGTTCAATGTAAGCATTTCACATTGTATATTGAAGCAGTACCCTGAATCCCATAAATGCATCAATGTACAAAGTTATTACTTAATAAAAAACAATTAAAAAATCAAAAATAACAATAAAATTCCTGGTTCTCTTCTAGGCACATGGGAGGGTTGGCTTGAAGTCGGGGTGGCCACATGTCTCACCTTGGCCGATGAAAGCTGAGTGGATTCATGTCACTTCTGACAATACCTTTAAGAGCCATGTTGTAACTTTCCATGGTCTGTTCCCATGCTGTGCTGAAGACTGAAGCATTAAATGAAGACAATGACTGAATAAGATCTAATAATAAGATGGTAGCATCTCTATCAACCTCGATCCCTGAGTGATGATGGTAAGCAGACCCTCCCAGCAAACCTGCGTTGGGAATGTAGTGTGAATGAACTTTGGTTTAATAACATATGAGGTCCATTCCGATCATTGCAACTATACAGCATGATGGCCTGGACCGGAGTGCAGGATAGTGTTTGTGGCTGTGGAGAAGAGTGCAGCTAAACGTCTCAGTTAAGAATAAGCCAGGGCCTCTTTTCTATCCCCTGAGGTGGGGTCAGAGAAACCTGCATTCCCCTCTCAGCTCTCTCTGAGCTGGAAGTGTGTTCCCAGGAACATCGCTGACTCCTCCCAAGCTTCAATTCCTTTATGTCTAAAGTAGGGATAACAGTTCCAGACATCTAAGACTGCTATGAGGTCTCGGAGGTAGGTCATAGTAGAACTTAAAAAAAAAGTTTGTTAGTTAATTCCACCCACAGAGTCTTGCCCAAGGACAAAAATAATCAAAGAACATTCTGAAACTCCTGTTCAGCCTTTCTCAATCCCTCAGGACTTTTATTTATGTATTTTTTTTGAGTCTCACTCAATTGCTCTGGGGAGAGTGCAGTGGTGCCATTGTAGCTTACAGCAACCTCAAACTCTTAGGCAAGAGATCCTCTTGCCTCAGCTTCCTGAGTAGCTGGGACTACAAGCACCTACTTTTCTATTTTTAATAGAGACAGGTCTCGCTTTTGTTCAGCCTGGTCTCGAACTGGTGTACGCAAGCCATCTACCTGTCTTGGCTTCCCAGAGTACTCAAGCCATCTACCTGCCTTGGCTTCCCAGAGTGGTAGGATTACAGGCGTGAGGCACTGTGGCCAGCTAGGACTTCTTTAAGGGTATCATGTTATATGTCTATAGACTCCTGAGAACCTTTCTTTACATTCGGGGTTCTTTAAAACCCAGGACCCCTGATAGTTGTAAAGGTATGAGAGTGGAGAAGGAGCTCTTCTTCCTCAATTCTTAACTGGGCATCCATAACTGTGTGAGTGAAAGATGCCATTGTGAGTGGGGCAATGACTGAGAGGAATCGGTTCGTCAAATTTATTTTTCTGGTTAGGAGAATGTTAGCAACTAGAAGATGCTCTTTGTGAACCAAGCTTTTAAAAGGTGCTTCGGCTTGGCGCCTGTAGCTCAAGCGCCAGCCACATACACCGGAACTGGCCGGTTGGAATCCAGCCCAGGCCTGCCAAACAACGACAACTATAACCAAAAAACAGCCGGGCATTGTGGCGGGTGCCTGTAGTTCCAGCTACCTGGGAGGCTGAGGCAAGAGGATCGCTTAAGCCCAAGAGTTTGAGGTTGCTATGAGCTGTGACGCCATGGCACTCTACCCAAGGTGACAGCTTGAGACTCTGTATCAAAAAAAAAAAAAAAAAAAAAAAAAGTGCTTCATCTGAAATCTCAGAAACAAGGTTTGAGGGTGGACTTCTTTGTTCCTGATACACTGTACAGATTTCTTTAGCAAGAATGCCCTCATCCAGAGAAGCATTGGTGCGATTTTTTTGTTGATGATGAACCCCTGAAATTTAGTCAAAACTTATGGAAAACATTCCTGTCCTTTTTAGAAGAGTCAGTTAATCTCCTGGAAAAGGCAGAAGGAAGTTTTCCTGTGGCATCTGTCAAAGTGCCCATCCAGGCCAAGCTTTACAATAGGTATTTCCTTCTTTCTATTGGGTTCTTCGCCATATAGATTCATTTCTTACTGACTATGCAATTATATAATTAAAGCTAATGTGGGCCATTGAAAGATTTTAGTTAACTTAATGGCTTTGAAATAGAATCTTTAAGGTCAAAAGAAATATGAACACTGGAACATAGTTAAAGTCCTGGTGGAACACATATATTATTAATACATACATAATTATGCTTTCCAAAAAATAGGCAAGGTTTGTGGAGGAGATCAGGATTTTGAGAATGCCATTGATAGCTTAGAGTTTAATTTTAAGCAAAGAATAATGCCACAAATTCCAATCTTAACCTACTTCTACGGGTAGGATGAAATTTATGGAAAAGGAAGTTTGTGGAAAAGATCATACAGTGATGTCTAAGGAAAATGGTGCCCTGAATTACTGTCTTTCTCCTACTTACCCTTTCTTGCCTTCTACTCCCCTTCTTTCCTTCTCTCTCTATACATTAATTAGCAGGCAGCATTAGGGTAGTTTTCAAGAACAACATCATTTCCAGAACTGCAGGATCCAAAATGGAAGCTCTGAATGGTCAGATGGAGCGACTGGTGCCTAAGAATCCTTGTTTCCCACTTAAATAAAGATTTAACAGAATTTCATGGTCAAGATTTCAGAAATGCCTTGACTAAAATGGCTGTGGTCTTTTCCCTCATAAATCCTTGAAGCCTTCATTCTGGGCCTCCCCTTATCTGTTACACATGAGGGAAACAAATTTAATTCATCCTAAGAATGATTTAAGTTGTCTGCTAATTTGGAAAGTTGGTGGCTTTTACACAGTTTATAGTACTTCAAGGTAGAGAAGGCAGAAATCTGGCTATGAGAAATCTGTATGCTTTTTAACCCATTTTGTATCTGATTCTTAGTAGAAGCTTCCTGGCACATTCCCAGCACATCACACAGTGACACCATCAAATAGAACTTCAGGGGCGGCGCCTGTGACTCAGTGAGTAGGGTGTCAGTCCCATATACCGAAGGTGGCAGGTTCAAACCCAGCCTCGGCTGAACTGCAAAAAACAAAAAATAGCCAGGCATTGTGGCAGGTGTCTGTGGTTCCAGCTACTCGGGAGGCTGAGGCAAGAGAATCACCTAAGCCCTGGAGTTGGAGGTTGCTGTGAGCTGTGTGATGCCACGGCACTCTACTGAGGGCGATAAGTGAGACTCTGTCTCTACAAACAAAAAAAGAACTTCAGTACTCTGTTTTGTAAAGAGAACACACGACAGCACTGGGGATCCCATCTAGACGAGAAGGGGGATGCTGGGAGAGGTCCCATCTAGACGAGAAGTGAGGGATGCTGGGAGACTAGGGCAACGGGGCTGCGGATACAGCAGAAGGCAGTGTGTTGATGTTTCTCCTAAGCAGACGAAAGGCATGGGTCACAGGCATGATTGCTTTGGAGAGCAGCTCCGGGGGAAACTGCTAGGAGACACCGTGTGACTCTGTGGTGTATGGCCACCCCAATGTCAGGATGGGTATTAAAATGTAATTCTTATAAATGAGAGCCAATGTTGATGCCTTCACAGGAAGATGTGATCCAAACTCCCAAGCCGGCCCGTTATCCTGCACAAACAGACATACAGACTGCGACTTTCAGTCTGTTAACGCTAAGCTGCCTTATTAGCTATCCTAGGCAAACCTGAGGCTGGCTGAAATGCTATTCTCCCCGTGCCTCTCTAAAATACCAACGAAACC
The DNA here is from genome assembly GCA_963573935.1 of Arctocebus calabarensis. Classification (NCBI taxonomy): domain Eukaryota; kingdom Metazoa; phylum Chordata; class Mammalia; order Primates; family Lorisidae; genus Arctocebus; species Arctocebus calabarensis. The sequence continues at coordinate 13,855 of CAUYON010116055.1, read as the reverse complement.
AACTTGATTGTCTTCATTTGAATGGTTTAGAAGTACTTTCAATTTCAGATACTGTCCACTAAGTCCTTTTACAGAGCAGATGAAGTTGGACTTGGTTGATCAAGCACAATTGCTGATCCACCTTTCGTACTCAATTATCCAGGGGTTACAACTCCAAGAAAGCACAGACACATGGATCAGACATGGAGACTTAAACCTGCATTGGGAACCTGAAAGGATTTAAAGTCAACTCGGTCTTTTCCCCAATGTCTGAGGAAGGACATCCAGCCAAAAGGGGGCAGTCTCTAGAAGCATCAGATGTTCGGCCAGCCTTTCTGTGAGACTGCGCCTCAGTTCTCTGGTGGAAGAGGGAAAAAGGCATAGTGACTGTCACCAAGGAAAACACTCAAATCATGGATGGTAGGAGAGCTCTCAGAGTTTGGAGCTTGGTTTCCTGACATGGGTCTTCCTCAGTTAAGTTGGATGTGATTGATCAAGCAAAACTGCTGATCAATCTCTTTGCCCAGGACAAAGCAGTAGTAATAACCACTAGTGTTTGTTTAGGACCTTAATTAATTCACAAAGTGCTTTCTGGTAATTTCTCTTGGTTCCTACAACAACCCTAGTATGCAGGGAATGATGATCCAGGTTGAGGGGCACGATTTACAGAGAGAAGAAGGAGGGTGTCCTGAGACTCAAGATCAGCGCCCCACTGATCCCTCAGACTTCAGAGGGGGTGTTTCCTTCCCAGTCAACTTGACCTTCTCAAGTCTTCATCAGACAATGTCCTCACCACACAATGCTTACCCAGAGGCTCCTGTGGCAAAGGCATTTCTTCATAAGTTAGAGTTTTTCTATATTGGCAGATACTTGTCAACTTTTCATCATGATTTTCTAAAGCATTTCAACATAAAGAGCTTACACAAACTCTTCTTTAGAATAAAGACAGTGGTGATGTCCGTGACGGTTTTTAACACTTATTTTAGGGTCCATTAGGTTGGCCACTGTGGCATCCTTCTAATCATTTGCTATCCAACACAGCACCCAGCCTCGTGCTAGCAAATGGACTTGTTGCCCACAGCAGAGGATATCTGGGATTGGCTGGTTGGTCTACTTGGATGATAGAAAGAGACTTACCCTAATACGAAAAGTCATGCTACAATGATTTGAGGGTTCCCCCCAGTTTACAATTATCGTCATACCCATCCACCCACCATCTGGCTTCAAAGATGCATTCCCCTGACTGCAGGGTGGAAACTGTGGAAGAAGAAGTTGAGGTAGAAAGCAGTGCACCCATGGCCCACTCTCCTGCTCTGTGAATCTTACCACTACCATCTCCCTGGGAAGACTAGGGAAATAGTACTTTCCACTACTGCCCCTGGAAAGAGGCGAGGAGCCCTTGGAGAGGCCTGACCTTCAGACCCACATGTGGTTACAGTGCCTTTCACAGAAGGCAGCCTCGTGCTTGACAGGGATGCACCTCATGTCCACGGAGGCACCCTGGGTACAACTGGCATCACTGTTGCCTTCTAGAAATAGGTGTATGCTGCTCCTGGGGCCAAGGGAGATGAAGCCCTTTCTCTGGCTTTTGCTGTGCTTATTTCCTCACTGCCACCAGCATCCGCAGCAGCGCGCCCCATCCCTCAGCAGTTTGTCATCATCTTGTTATCATAAAAATCACATCTCAGTTTGGGCTGCAGGGCTCGGAAAATGCACGAGCACCATGTTAAATGTTATGATGTGAAACATCATTTATTTCTTCAACAATTTATTTCCGAGCCGGGGCTGTGGCTTTTCAAAATTCTTTTTCTGCCTCCTCCTCCTTTGCTCTTTTCTTCTCTCAAATCCCTTTCTCCTGCTCTCTTTTTCCTATTGACCACTTGTTAAATCTTTTTGTTTGTTTCCCCCCTTTCTCCTGGGACCCTCCGACAGGCAGGCTTGCCAGATTCATTTTCTGATCAAAGCTGTTTGATTTGGTCAATTTTGCCACATTGGAGACGTTCTCTATTACAGAGATAAATAGCTTTGGGCTAACTGTCAACGAAAACTTGTAAGCTAATAAATTATTCCAATTTCTTCCCGCGGATTTCTCTGGAGACAGCCCTAGGAAATACACTTTTTGATTAGTAAATTTCTCTGTGTGTGTGTCTGGACATTCAAATGTGTCGGCTTTGATTAGCACCATTGCTTTTCAAGTCGACGTTGGCTGAGGGGCTGTCAGTTGCAAGCAGCCCTGATGCATAATGCATCAACTGGGCCTGGAAACAGGAGCCTCTTCCAAGGCTGGAAAGGCGGGAAAATTGCCCTCACAACCCCACTGGCTTACTCTGCACCAGAGGAAGCTCAACTTGAAAGTCTTAACCAGACTTGCTTCGGCTTCAGGGGAAGCCACCCACACCGGGCTAAGAGGGTTCAAAGAGGTCACGACCATGGGGTCTGCCAAGAACCAAAGCTGCTGCTCCATCTGCATCGGCCACCACCTCCTCCTCCCACGGCCATCCCCTGCATCCTCATCCTCGCCCTCCACTCCGTCATCCTGGAGTCTCTGGGCAGAGGCCAGCCCCTTCCGGGCAGGCCTTGTTTTCCTTTTGCTTCCCCTTGGATTCTGGTTTGCGTTTGTCTAGTTAAGGGCCCTTGGGTTGTTATAGAAACAATATTTTGGCTATAACAAATCAATCGGTGCGTGTGAACACAAACATACAGATCATTTATCAACTGCAAAATACCCTAAATTATGACCTTTCTAAAACCTATCAGAAGGGCGAGCGAATGCATAACGTAAATTAAAGTTTGAAGGGTCAGCGGTTTTTACTTTCACTATTCATCTTTCTTTCACCTTATAGGTTTAAGAACAAGAGGGCTGTGTAATTACATTTCAATGGGGTGCAGCGGTTCATTATTCCCGGCTATACCAATCTGCTGCAACATTTCCAACGCAGTCAGGTACGTTTTAGCAGATATTAGTTGGTATAAGACCATACTTGCTCTTTGGGACTGATAACGTCTTTTAATGCATAACAGTGCTATCATCTCAATTTAGAAAAGGCTAAAAGGGTGAGGGTTTTTTTTTTCTCAGATCAATACAGTTGTTCATATTTTATGAAAGTGGTAAAGCCTGTCTGGTAATTCTTCCCAGATATGATTTGCCCTTTGTATCCCGGTTGTTCCCTTTCTCCGATTACCATTTCCCGTGTGGTAGGAGACAGTATTTTGTGCGGCGGCCCACTGCACTGATGGAAATGGGTGGCTTCCAACAGAAAACCCATCTGCTGCCAATTATTTGGCTCTGATGGTGATGGGGCCACTCTGCTGAAAGCAGAGGCTCCCGAGTTTCTGCTCAGCCGTGAGGTTTGGTGGTAGCAGCCACTGTGAGTTCTCTACCTGTGGAGCCGGCAAGCACCTTTGGGAACTATCGGTGTTCTCTGCTCCAGGACACACAGTCATGGTGGAGTCAGCAGAGTAAGGCTAAGGGGACGCTCACATCGTGAAGAAATCCTATAGGCTCAGAACAAACATTAAAAGTCTTCCTCAAACAAAAAAGTCAGCTCCAGAGCAATGGGTAAAGTTCAGGCCCATGTAAAATGAGATATACATGTAAGAATGAATGTAGGTATATATCCATGAGTCCATATGTACATGAATTAGTGTCTATAACAGCTGGAAAAATCCACATCAAAGGACAAAGTATTATTCCTGGAGAAAGGAATGAAGGAGGATTATATTACAACTTGCATTGTGCCAAAGTCTTTTACTCACAAGATTGTTTTCATATTTTATTGGTGTAATGAGGCAGAAAGGAGGGAAAGAACTTCTATTTTTTCTTAAACTGGAGTGAAATACACATAACAAAATTTGCCATCTTAACCATTTTGGTTA
>CAUYON010116055.1:0-5000 GCA_963573935.1 Arctocebus calabarensis | reverse complement strand
CTTCTCCAAGAGTTAGACCTCCAGGAATTGGGGGTTTTGGGGGGGTCATTTCGCATGTATTATCTCGTGTACCAGCCGTGAGTTGTAGCCTGACACTGTATAAGGATTTAACCAAGCATTATTTAACAAAGTGAAATGTGGGTCTGGAATTTTAAATTTTATTGTTGAATAGGCTCTATTGCGAAAATGTCCTTAAAGAGTGAATTTTATGTGTTTAACATTTTTGTTTTCTTGTGTGAAAGGTATTTAAAGCAAACCATAAACAAAGAAATATTGATATGGAAACCATTTAGTACTGTGCACAGCCATTTTCATATAAGAAAAACATTTTGGAGTTTGTTTTTTAGACATCTATTCCCCCTACTGGTGATATGTATTCTTATTTGGTGACCAAAAAAAAAAAAAGTTCAGATAATAGGAAGAGAAAAATGAGCCTGGCTGACTTGTTTGAATGTCTGTGATGAGATTGCTTTTGTGACAAATTCTTAAATTGAAGGCTTTCCAACCCCTGCCACCAAGAAGAAGAGTTACTTTGAAAAGTTGTCCTTTCTCCTTGAACTTTGGAGCATATATTCTGTTGTCGCTTCCGAGTCTTCAATTGGGAATTTCTAACTATGGGCTGTGGCCCCTTTGTTTACTTAGCTAGTGGAGTTTGGAGACCAAAGAAACCTTGGGCTTTTCTGTCCTCAAAAGCCACCTGTCTAACTTTGGCCGGCTCTCAAGGCACCAAGCTCAGGAGAGGTCAGCGTGGTATCCTTAAAGGGCCTGTTGTAAGGTGGTTTTATACAACGGCTGCCTTTGTTTTTAGACATCCTTGTACCTGGCAACCTCCTGGACGCTTCCTCCACCACAGCTACTTCACAGCGGGATCATTGCCCCTCCTGAGAGTGTACACAGCCCGTGTCCTTCTGCGGCCACAACTGCAGTGCAGTGGCCTGGCTCGTTGGCCATCTCCCTATACGACCATACGTTTCACGAAGATAAGACTGGGCTTGCCGCAGTGGGTGCTGCACGGGGCACGGTCACCTGCATGGTGGCTTTGCCCTCCCTCTAGGACGGCAGTCAGATGCCTAGTGTCTGAAAGTTCTGGTAAACAAGAGGTAAAGGGCAGGGCCATCTTGTTTCAGAAGTCCGGGAGTTCCACGGACTGCACGGCCACACGCAGCACCCCCAGCTCTGCTCCTGCTGGGCTGGGAGGGAGCTGAGAGGGAGACAGGGGGCTGGTGCCCACCCAGGGGCTGCCGGCTACCGGGCCCATCCCTGTCACCCTGCTTCCCTTCCACCCACTTCAATCTTCCTCTGTCCCCTGCTGTGGAAGGCAAGAGAACAGGAAAGGGAAGACAGCTCTGAGGAGTCCCCGGCGGGGTGACCGAGGACAGGTCACACGCGCCCACGCGCAGCGCCCTCAGCTGCCTTCCCCACGGGCCTTCCCACCTCCTCCTGGTTCATGTCTCATTCCACAGCTCTAGAAAGTGATTAAGAATTATATGCAGTTCAAGTCAAAGTTTCACCATTATCATTACTTAAAAAATATAACTAAAACATCATCTGCAACAGAGCTTCGTGGGGGGAGGGGAAAACGTAGCAGGATCCTTCACCAACCCACAAAGTGCACCACCCCCGCCGTCACTGGAAAACGAGGAAAGGAAGCACCGTGGAAAAAAGAGGCTGGAAGGACACCGGCAGCAACCTCGGTGCCACGCACGCACCCTCCGGCTCACGGCTGTTGAGCGCGGGCAGGCTCCTAAATGGCAGTCACCAGAAGGGAAAGGAAGAGCAGGGAGGTCCGTGTGTGCTGGAGGGAGAGAGGGACCCGCGAGGCAGCCAGGGGATCCTCTTCCCCCGGGGCCCAGCAAGGCATCTCTACATTCGGTGAGGGCGAGGGTGGCCGGCGCCTTCTTTCCTTCAGGTGGGGGATGTTTAATGCCCTGGAGCCAAAAGATAATGCCTGTCTGGCCCGACCTCTAGGGGAAGGACCTTGCCTGTGACACGTGCCCTCATGATGCGCCAAGGACCCAAGAGGGCCTGCTCAGGGGCCCGTCGGGCTGTGGCTTCCCAACACACCTGCCCTCACAGAGGCCTCCCGGGAGCAACTTCCCTCAGCCCCCTCCAAGCTTTCAGACCCCCACCGACCAGTTCCATCAGCCCTCACAACAGCAAGTCAGGGCGGGCTCCTTTGACAAAGGGCTGCTGCACACGGCTCTCTGAGCCTCTGTTTCCTCATCTGTACGTTGGAAGAAGAGAGTAGCAAGTCTTCCTTCTAAAGGCAGGTGGCAGGACACTTTAGGAGCCACATGTAGCAAAGGGGCGACTGCCAGGGTAGCTGATGCAAGCAGGGAGTCCCACCTCTGTGTCCTTTACGTCCACACCCCTGTGAGCAGAGCAGGCCGCTCCTTAGAGGGCAGCCTGGCCCAGCCCCACGGTCTAAACAGGGGAGCACAATCTGAAGGGGGCGGGAAGGCCACAGGTCCAGTGAGCAGAACTCACGGGTGGGGAGTGGACCTTGCGCAGACCATTAGGCTCACAAGGCTGTGATTCTGCTCCTGGCTTTGCCACCTACTGTGCATCTTTGGAAAACTCTGAGTTTAAGTGTCTTGCCCTCCAATTGGGGGACCTGACAAGATGGTATCTAAAGCTTTTTCTCTTTTTTTAACATTCTGGAACTCTAAGAAAGCAGAAGATATGGGGTATCCCCTTTCCTCTTAAGCTCCAGCAATCCACGGAAAACTCCATAGTGACAAAGAGGCCTCTTCTAACAAGATTTCTAGAATAATGGACTCCTTTAACAAGACTAATGTAATGAGCAAAGTGTTCATGAATCTGAAATAATGTATTAAATTTCATATGGCCTTTTAAAATTAAGAGAGAGGGTGAGTTGAACAAAATGTACCGTGGACATTATGAACTTAAAAGCCTTGAGAAATTGCTCCATTAAGTTTAGTAAATATTTGTCAGACCTCTGCTCCATGCCAAGCTCAGTGCTGGGCAGTGGGGGTGCCGGGATGATAAGACTATCCCCAGCCTTTGATGAAATCAAGATATAGCATGGGCAGACCAGCAGGTAAAAAATATCCTTCCAGTCTGGGGGACATTCTGGAAAGGTTTCTTCTAGGAAACAGAATTTGAACAGACTTCGAAAGAGGTGTGTCAGACCTTTATGTTGAACCCAAAGTTCTACAAGGCTTTCTAACTTTGGCCTAGTCTCCACCAGTAAAGTTGAGGTTAGGTTATGTCAATCCTCTTTTATTTTTTCCCAGGGGAGAGAATATCGCTGGCCAGAAGCTCATGAGAGCTGAGAGCAGGGAAGGAGGGTCCGACTCTCTTAGCTAATTCCTTTCCAATCATTCTAATATATTGGTAGAGTTTTGATTAGATTAGGATCTGCAGGCTCAGATTTTAAATGTCCTGAGAGATATTTCCACTGACAGAAAAGCTGACTTGAGATCATGGATTAGATCATGTGTGATTCTCAGGCCTAGGCCCTATTGTCTGAATTAGACTAGCCTTGTCACCAAAGTGCTCGGAAACCTCCTCAAAGCTCTTAATTATAGCAGGTAGGGGTAGAAGGAAGAAGAGAAATGGCAGGTAACTCTGAGCAGGCTTAGAGAGCCTCAGGCCTCCACCGCTCTGGGTTCTGTGTCACCAGTCTGCACCTGCCGTGTTCCACATGAAGTAGCTTAAGTTTGTGGAATTTCCAGCTGAAATTAGACTTTCTACCTAGAGATAGAACAAAAATGTCATGAACATGTCACTGGAGAGCTACTACATATATTCAGCAGATACCACTATTTTCCACGTTTTGGAAGATAGGAAATATGTAAATGTCATTGAAGTTATAAAAGAAAGACCTGTTCGTTCCAAAGAAGATTCTAGAACAGAGCACCAGAGGGAGAGATTGTGAGCTCCCAGAAGAAGAACACTGTGTCTAGTTCCTTCTCCCTAGCAAATTTAATTATATATTTTAATTTAAAATTTATTCTATTAATTCAGTACACATGGCTGTATAAAATGTCCAACTGTACTACAAGACTTATTTATAATGACAGCTAGCAGTCCCTGCCCTCTGCCTTGCCACCCATCAGTACTGCTCTCCTCCAACTGTTTTTTTCCCTTTTAATTAGAGACAGGGTCTTGTTTTGTCCCCTACTCTAGGGTGCAGTGGCATCATCCGAGCTCACTACAACCGCAGACTCCTGTGTTTAAGCGACCCTCTCAAGTAGCTGTGACTACAGGCACACTCCACCATGCCTGACTAGCCTTTTTTATTTTTTGTAGAAACAGGGTTGTGATATTTTGCTCAGGCTGGTCTTAAACACCTGGCGTCAAGAAATCTTCCCATCTTGGTCTCCCAAAGGGCTAGGGTTACAGGCATGAGCCATCACAACCAACCTCTTTTCCAACTCTTTTAGTCAATGATGTGTCCATGGAAAAGTCTTTTAAAATTCATGATTCTCCAGTTTCAACTTTCTGCTTTAGGAAAATTTCCTGTACTGTTTATTTAATAATTTTTTTCTCATTTTCTCTATTACCAACCAGAATTTTTTTCAGTTGAGTCTTCTAATTTTCTTCCTTTTTTTTTTTTTTTTCCGAGACAGAGCCTCAAGCTGTCACCCTGGGTTGAGTGCTGCAGCATCACAGCTCACAGCAACCTCCAACTCCTGGGCTCAAGTGATTCTCCTGCCTCAGCCTCCCAAGTAAGCTGGGACTACAGGCACCTGCCACAATGCCCGGCTATTTTTTGGTTGCAGCTGTCATTGTAGTTTGGCAGGCCCCGGGCTGGATTCGAACCTGCCAGCTCAGGTGTATGTGGCTGGCGCCTTAGCCACTTGAGCCACAGGCACCGAGACTAATTTTCTTCCCTTTTTATCTGTTTCTTTAGAGACTTTCTCAAGTTTATCCTATAACCCTTCCATTATGTCTTTTACTTCGGCTATCATCTTTTTAGATTTCTAGAAGTTATTTCCTCATTCTCTGAGAGTTCTCTTTTGAATGTCCTCTCT
>CAUYON010116053.1:0-18090 GCA_963573935.1 Arctocebus calabarensis | reverse complement strand
TAGTTCTTCATGAGGGTTGTGGGGAAAGAACACGTGAGGAGAGCACGTGGCAATCCTTAAGGGCAGGCAGCCCTCGTGTAATCACCTGAACTCTCCACACCTGTTCTGTACGTCAGTTACCTTAACTCTCCACACCTGTTGTGTATATCCTTAATAAATAGCTGTTGTGGAGGGGGCTTGGGGCTACCCTGCAACTAAGGTTAGCTCGCCTCCTGCAAACTTGTACTTCTAATCCAGGTCACGCCTGGTTCCTTCCTGCTGTGACCGAGACCAGGACCATAGGGATCACAACATCATCCTGGTGTATTCTTACCTGCAGTGAGATCATTTAGATATTTTCACTTTTTTATGACTACCCCGTACTTGGCATGGCCTTCTAGTCGCCTTCAGTTTTCATAGAGGGCAAAAACAAATGTTTATAACCTAACCTGGCATATCACTGGCCACAGACTAATTTGGGAGGCCGGTACAGCAGGGAAGCTGGGAAGACACAAATTCTCACCAGCAGGGTAAACTCAACAAACCTCCCAGGGGAGCAGTAGAGATGCCGTAGCCAGGAGCCTTGGTGAGGGCACGCTCCCAGCACAGTGGAATCTTATAATGTGCTCAGTGCCCTGGGCAATTCATAGAATTTGATTTAGCCAGGTTAGATCCCAGTTTCTCAGAATATTGGTGATACTATTTACAACAATTGTCTACTGGTGTAGCTGATGACATCACAAGCTGCAAGTGTTATGAAGGCATTGTTTGTAATTCAGAGATGTCACCACAGGAACCTGCCTTTCAGCTGTTGGCAGAAGTCACTGGGGTTTGCCTTTGTTAATACAGCACATGCTGAATGTTCCCTCATGGCCTTTAATCAGAGTGTCATGTAGACGAGGATACATGAGAAGCCTGTTTCTGCAGAACAATCTAAAAGGCAATTTCTATCTTTTATAACATCTTTAACAAATCTTTCTCTCTGTTACTGCAAAATCTCTACAACTCTGCATCCTATTTTGCTATCCACCCAATCTCTAAAGCCCTTAAATGTTGGGATGACTCTACCACCGTCTAAGTTAGAACAGTCAAGAAAAGGTAGAGATATGTGAAATGCATCAGGCACTTAACTCTCAGATTCCACTTCTCAGAAACCATTACCTTCAGAGTTGGAGGTAATAACAGAAATGGTAATCACACTCAAGTGATTTTATCACAGGCAGTGCCAAGGGACAGCTGGGAGGGGCTGCATAAAAAAAAATTTTAGGGTGAATATTAGTAACAGCCACCAGATGAAAGAACATTTATCAGTAGTTGCAAAGGTGCTAAGATCAATCTAAAAAGCCATCATCATGAGTTGAATATGTCCTAATTAGGGACTAACTTAGGTGGAATTTTCAAAGTAATTAGCTGGCAAGTAAAAAAAAAAAAAACCCTCCTAGAGTCACTTGAAGATAAAAACGAATCACTCAGCCTTTGTGTCTGTTACTTGAGTTAATGGGCAAAAAAGGAAAAATACTGCCTACGAATCCCATCTAATTAAGAGTCACACCCTGTAATCTCATTTATTCAGGGGGTAATTGAGGGATTCAACACTAACAAGCCAGTCCTCTCTGAAGAGCCAAATTAGATGTGTGACCAGGGCACCTGCACCTTAGTCAATTTCCACAACTTTCTGAGCTGCAATTTCTTCACTTGCTAATGAAGTTACAGACGCAAAGCATAGTAAAAGGATACTCACTATATGTTTGCTGTTGTTAATATTATGTTCATTTTTATTATTTGGTGTCACTATTACTATTAATTTAGCCCTTGGAAAACCCTCGTGGATTCCGGAACTTACGTACTCAGTTTCTCAGTCCTGGCAAAAACTAGTGGTTTTCTGCTAGTATCCCTCTTCCTCGGTCGCTTTTCCTTGATGCTCATCCTTCCTTGTGTCCTTGGCAGTGTCTGCCATACACTCCTTAACCAGGGAGCTCCTGGTCCTTAGGCCACAGCCTCCTCCCTCTGTCTGTGCTGCCCCATGGGGGTGTCTCACCCAGGTTCTTGGCTTGAAACCACTCTGCATTCTGACAACCCTCGGGCTTCTGCCTCTGACACACCTTTCCCCTGAAATCCCGTGTCCAATTGTCTCCTCAATGCCTCCACTTGGCTCTCAAAACGCACGTCTCTGATTCAAATGTCCAAAGCTAAATTTTGGATTTTAGCCCCTTTCTCAGCTCCACTTGGAATCCTCCTCTTCTCAGCTGATGGGCACTGCAGTCCACCCCCACTCCCCCCAGCAATCATCTTGACTCCCTTTCTTTTATCCCCCACATTCCTGCCAGCAAATTCTACTGAATGTGCCTTCAAAATCCACCCAGAGTGCAGCACGAGCGACCCTGCCCCTGCCCCCAGCCTCGTTGGAGTGTTTTAGCTCAGAATGTCCCTCTCCTCCTCCACTCCTCTCTTTCATCTCTTTCAATACTTCAGCCAAAATGTTTCTTTAAAAAAATTTCCCTCCTCTCCAAACCCTTGAAGGGCTCCCTATTTCACTCAAAGTAAAGCAACAGTGACCTTCAAGACTCCATGTGGTTTGGCCCGGTGGCCTCCCTGACCGCACTTAACACTTATGCCTTCCCACCACTTTCCATCAAACTGGCCTCGTCACTGTTCCTTGGAGCCACCAGTCATCCTCCCAGCCAGGCCTCTGCACTGGCTGTTCTCTCTGCCTGATGCTTCCCCCAGGCCTCTCATGGTTAACCCCCTCCTCCGCTCCTTCTTTTTCTTATCCAAATAGCACCTTATCAATGAAGGCTTCCCTGGCCGCTGCTCACTCTGTATCCTGACCCCTCTCCTTGCACTCACCCCCCTTGCTTTGTTCTACCCTTTTCCATAGCACTTGTCCCTTTCTGCACATGTATACTGTATAATTTATTGATTTATTATGTGTATTTATTGTTTGTCCCTTCCTGCTAAGAATGTAAGCTAAATGGAAATGAGAATCTTTGCTCGCTTTGTTCACTGATCTATCCCAAGCACCTTGGGAGTGTTTGACACATACTAGGTCCTAAGCAAAAGTTTTTCAAAGGAATGAAAGAATAAGGAAGCCCCTTAAGTTCATGCAAACACATGAATGCCCAGAATAAAGGCTTTGTTTCTCAGCCTCCCCTACAGGGAGAACACACAGTGGAAGGACAAAGCCTTCTAGAGGTGACCCCTGTGTTTCTGCAAGCACTGATGATGGTCATCTAGCAGTGTCTTTCCCTCTTTATGGAAATCAGACAGAACTCATTTATAGCATAAGGGCAATTTCACTTTCCTCAATAACCTTTAAGGGAAGTCATTGATACTGATAATGATGATATGGACTTACCAATATACCTAGATACATTTCTTTAGGTGCTCGAAGTAGTCATGGACATAATACATTTAATGAAGATTTTATCTATATAATATGCATATATTAAGCATATGCATTAGACGTATTATTACATGTATATGTGTTAGAATGCATATGTATATAATATATAGTCATTAAAATAAGAAAAGCTTTAGCAATTAAAGAATAGTAACCTTTAATTATCTGGAAATATAGCATTTCCTGTTAATGTCAAATGAAATGAATCAATGTGAACTTTTTTTTTCTAAATGCAAAATTAAGTAAGCCACTAATTTTAAAGTCTCTTACTAGGTATTGGAAGATCTGGCAAAAGAATGGAGGCACCAGAAGGAATGAGAGCTGCGCTGGCCTCAGGTGCCTTTTCACTCATCATTTAATAAAAACACCCAAGGAGTCAGACAGTGAGGCAGGTGCCTTGAGGCTCAGAGAGTCTGCGGGGCGAGGCCGCGTTCTCATGGAGTTACAGGGCAGGGCAGGATACAGGAGCTGGCTCTGAGGAGGAAGGCCCTCAGGGAGCAGATAGCCGCTTTACAGTGGGAAAAGGGGATGCCTCGGTATCGCATTTAATTTATTGCCCATCATGTCCAGCAAATCCCTTAGGAAGGCCACTCTGCAGCATTCCTTTGGGAACCTAGAGACTTGCATCCTAAAATGTCCTCCAGCAGCAAAATTCAGCCTCTGGAGATTTCCTTTGCTTTCACTAACACGTGAGTTCAGTCGACTACCCAGTCCCCCTCTTTGCTCATCTCAGTTATCTTACCCCATGTACCCCTAAATGCTGGTTCACAAATAATAGTTCAGAATGGACCAAGCACAGTTCAAGTACTCTACATAATAGCAGCTCATTTAATCCTTACAGCAAACTTGTGTGTTAAGATTATTATGCCCATTCTACGGAAGAGGAAACCAAGTCTCAGAATGGTTAAATATCGCTCCAAGGTCACAATGCTGGTAAGTGGTAATAAATAAACTTTTCAGTATCATATACTGAAAAAAGGGCCAATGTAGTGACTTTTTGATAAACATAATTTTTAAAATATTTATTACATGGAAAAGTATAATTGTTTGTAATTCATAAATATACACAGCTCAAAGAATTGTACTGTATTTTGAAATTTGTGCAAATGTCTAAGCTTTTATTAATGATAGTAAAGAAAGTTATACAATCACCTTTTTTTTTTTTTTTTTTGCAGTTTTTTGCCAGGGCTGGGTTTGAACCCACCACCTCCAGCATATGGGGCTGGCACCCTACTCCTTTGAGCCACAGGCGCCTCCCAATCACCAATTTTTTAAGCAGGGCCCCAAAACTCTATGTCCAAGTGCCACAGACCCCACCCTCCACTGCAGGAGAAGGCCTTACCCCTTAGCTTGTTGTACCACAGCTGCCCCTGTCCAGTCTCTACTCTAAGTCCTTTTCCTCCCTGTCCTTTTCCCCACCAGCTCATTCATGCTCCCCTGTGAAATTCCTATTATATTAGGATCACAGTCCGTGTTTTCCTTTGCTCCCTGGGTGGACACACCAGGCTTGTCCCTTCCTTCTCCGGTGACTGTTCTGCCATCACTAGGACACCCTCCCTCCTCATCTTTACCACCTGCTGGATACCAGTCCTCACTGCCCTCCCATGCAGACTTCCAATGCCCTTTCTCACCTTCCTTGACGATGTTACCGCTAGTAGTGATGAACCTCCCCTAGCCGGATGTCTGCGGCCATCATCAGCATCATCTGGTTAGACTGTCAATTCTGCACATGGTGTTGAAAGACCAAAAGACCAAAAAAAATGCAGAAATGCAATCCAGCTGGTGTAATGGTCGAGGAAACCTAAACCCTCCAGGGGCGGGAACCTGTACCCTTAAGGTCACATGTGGTCTTCTAAGTCCTTAAGTGTGGCCTTTAGACTGAATCCAAATTCTGAAAAATAAATCTTTTTATTAAGAGGGGTGCAGCAGAAAAAGATGAAGCTTTTCTTGCTTCCTTTGGTGCTTAAAAAAGTACCAACAAAAGCAGAAATCCACCTCTGAGGAGAGTGGCTCCTCACCTCTGCCAGCAAGGCCTGTATTTCAGTTTTATTCCTCTCATTAATGTTGTAACTATAGCCACTCATAAGAAAAATACGGACCCCCACTTTGGGTACAAATCAGAGGTGATTTTATTTACTCCTGCGCAGGGGGCCACTGCTAGAAAGGCAAACAGCCCGGAGAGAAAAGCAGGTAGCCTTCTATATCCTTTCATTGCCATGCAAGCAAGCAAAAACAAAAGCAAGACCCTGCCCCCCCGGGGGTGGGGGGGCAGGGTTACAGTCAGGGAGCTACAGCGTGGCGACTGCATGGCCTACATCATAACGGTTGGCACAGAAACAGCTTTGGAAATACAGTAGCCTGAGAACTTCGTACAGGTAATGTTCTGACCATTGTTTGCCCATTGCTAGGGGAGTTGGGGTAAGTTGTTCAACATTGTGTTTAGCCACTGCTACCATTGCTAGGGAGTTGGGAGACTCGGAGAACTTCCCTGTCTATTCTGAAACCTGCCTTTGAAATTAACCAGGAGGAAAATGCAGGGGACTAAAGCTAAAACAGGTTGAGAAAAACTTGGGTTCTTTTGTGGGGGGGGGGGGACTGCTGTTTATCACATTAACAGACATAGGTGTGTGAGACACTGATGGTAGGAAGTAGTCATTGGATTTCAGCACAGAACTCAAGTGGCACTCAACCTCTCATTATGCCCAAGTGTGCCTCTGAATCTAATGGTGTTGTTTCCCCTTAAGGGAGTTCATATGGTCTTTACCGAAAATCACGTAGGTCTCAGGGGTGCAGGGAAGGAGCTCCCTTCCCAGATGCCTCTCGGCTCCATTCTCACTGGCTGCAGATCCAGGGCATGGCTGCACTCAGAGCTGGTCCATCCGAGCTGTGCTGAGCAGACAGAAGCCCCAGTTCACCTGCCGTGGTATAGATGTGAGTACAGACAGATTCTTCAGGGGCCCTATCCAAAGAGCACGCATTAGAGAAGGGCCTCAGGATGACAGGTGACACCTGTGACTCAGTCTTCCCAGAGCCTGATCCCAAGAGCAGGAGCAGCTGGTTTCAGTGTTTGCAGAAAGCAGAGGTGACTGTGATGAGGCAGCAGCCTTGTGTGCAAGCCTCACGGAGGCCTCTGGTCCTGCTCTCCAGCCACGGAGTGTTCTGATAAGGGGAAAGTCCAGGAGTTCCAGCTAATGCACATTTCAAGGTCAATCCCAGTTTTTAAAAGTGAGTATTTTTTTCAACTGCAAACATAGTACATGTTCATTGTGGAAAATACAGTAAATAAAAGATGAGGGGGAAAACCCAAAACTACTCATGAGCCCAAGACTCAGAGATATCTACTCTTAATATTTTCAAGAATATTCTACCAGTGCGTGTATGGGCACGTGTGGCTTATTTGTGTATATATGTATACATAGGATTTTCCATATCCTCTTTCTTTTATAGTATGGAAGATTAAATCTATATATCCTATAATGGAATCACACTGTACTTACAGACTTATGACCTGTGTCTTATTTAACAGTGTATCATAGACATTTTCCCATGTCATGACCATTTTTCTAGTATTCCTTTTAGTAGGTGCTTAATATTCAAAGACAAATTTTTCTTTTAAAAACATATTTGAATCAATCTAGACCATACTGTTGTCTGCAATCCATTCACAGGTCAGAGCAAATAGCTAGCCAGGCAGTGCTTTCATCTGGTGGGCCCTGGTGTTTGGGACAGATTCTGTAAACAAACACCTCCTCTAATTCTATACTTTAGACAGTGCTTTTATCTAAGGCTAAAGCCATCAGAGTTCACGTCAAGGAAATAAAAATAATACATGATTTGTTGCACCCCTTATATGCCAGGCACTATGCTAAGCAATTCCCTTGGTGTTATCTCATTTAATTTCATCCTCCTCCTTTAATAATATTTTTTTCCTATAAGAAAATGTCACACTTAAAGAGGTTATGTAACTTAGTCAAAGTCACACTAGGATGTGGAAGACCCAAGTTCACTCTCAATCCGTGGAATTAAACAGTGTGCATAATTCATCTCCTACTTTCCCAGTAAAAATTTCTACTCTCTGAGGAATTAAATGGTGACCCACATGGCAGTGAATTCCCTAATCATCACATAATCACCATTTATTCAATAACAAATCATATATAGGAGAAACTTGCATAATCTTTACTTCCATGAGTGAGTGAAGTCTTGAATCTTCTGTTTTATAGAAAATGATGAGAAAACTAAAGTCTTTGGTTTCAAATGACTTCCAGGATTTAAAAATACGGTTTGCCATGTAGATGTTTTTTTGAGATGGGGTCTTGCTATGTTGCTGGTCTTAAACTCCTGGGCTCAAACAATCCTCCCGCCTAACAGATTTTGTCTTCGTGTGATCACCTTCTCACCTCACGGCCCCTTGTGGTAAGAAAATCAACTCTCGTACCCAGCCCCAAGCTAAGCACTGGCAACCAGAACCAGCCTCCACGGGACAGATAATTTATAGACGGTGGCTGGATTGGTGTCGACGTTACATGGCTTCTGCTTAAACAATGACCCCTAAGTATAGGAGGTTGCAATGAGCTATGCTCACACCACTGCACCCCAGCCTGGGGGACAGAGCAAAACTCTGTCTCTAAAAAAAGAACGAAATAGTCTTACTACTTGGGGTTAAAAGTCACAAACCTCAAAATTTCTGAAAATATAATCCTTCACATTTTATTTCAAATCACTTTTTTTCCTTCTAAAAGACCCAGGATGAAATAAGACAGAGCTGATCAGATCAAGTAGCAGCCCTTAATCTGTAAATAATCTCTCTGGCTTCATGGCAATCAGGAAAACAGTGGGAAACAGCCAGTTTAAGATGAAAGTGACAGCCTATTAGCATGCAGAGAGAAATGATTTCTCTCATCACCTTTACTGAAGATGCCGTTGCCGTGGCAACTGGTCCCTGCATCCATCCTGTATCCAATTGCTAAAATGACAAGGAAGCTGGTTAGGCTCAGAGAAGATCATTCACACTATCTCTTTTAAGTGACAGCCAAAGAAGTCTGTACAGGAAATTCTATAAAAACATCTGTACAAACCCAGTACTTTTCACTGTGCTGAAATACTGCTTGACCAGGCTCCTCTAACTTGGTTCTTTGAGGGAAACTTGAGAGTTCTTTAACTTAATTGCACTGGTTACTATTTAAATTCAAGAATTATGATATGCTTTAGGGATGACTTTTTTTTTCTTTTTTTAAGACAGAGTCCCTCCCTGGAAAGAATGCCATGGCATCATAGCTCACAGCAACCTTGAACTCTTGGGCTCAAGGGATCCTCTTGCCTCAGCTTCCCAAGTAGTTGAGACTACAGGCACAACAATGCCCAGCCAATTTTTCTATTTTCTATTTTCAGTAGTTATGGGGAGTCTTATTCTTGCTCAGGCTGGTCTTAAACTCTTGAGCTCAAAGGATCCACTTGCCATGGCCTCCCAGAATGCTGGGATTACAGGAGTGAGCCGTGCCCAGCCAGGAACAACATTTTAAATGCTCTTTCTTATGCACTTTGCTCTGAGGTATAATATGTTCCCTTGGGGTACAAAAGCCTCTGGGCAGAGCGGTGGGCCTCAGGTAGGGATAGGACCACAGCACCTCCTCACTCCAAGCCCTCCTGTCTGAGGCTGAAATGCTGACCATGGGCTGTTCATTCCTGTCCTACTCCTCTGCCAGCACTCTCAGTAAACCCTGGATTATCACTGAAATCACAAAGGAAGGCGCCTTTCACCTTGTGATGGCTGTCCTGCTAAACTGTCACCTTTCTGTTTGTCTGAACACACAAACTCTTCTCAGGCAGAAACAAAGGAATGCAGCCAGAAGCATTCAATTCTGTTTCCTGAAAGAAACCCAGAGGAACTGGCCCATCCATGTCCATCTTGAATGATTTTGGAGCCTCTCAAGTCATAATGTCCTTCATCACACCTGCCTCAGAGCCAGAGGACCGCCACGCACCATCCTGTTTCAATAACAAACACGTATCTTCTAGAAGTTACATGTGAACCGAAGCCCAGAGTTTCTTCAAGGCACATTCTTATTTTTCAGCAAGCAAACTGCAGCGGACTTACAAAGACAAATGAAAAGGAAGTGCCTTTTTACAATAACATGGTCCTTAAGTGCCTACTGAAAGCTCTTTGTTGCCCTTTTTCAGGGGTCATGTCCATTTCCTCCCTGTTCAAACATTATGAGATGAACCTAAATTAATTTTGTGGTATGTTACAAGCAGTATCCTTTTCAGTTCTATACCCTAAATAAAAACACAATCTTGCATTTGCTCTTTGTGAGGGAAGCTCTTGTTGCTACTTCAGAAACTTGGTGGGCAGAAGAAAGGATGGGCAGCAGCTGGACACTGCCTTCGGCTAAAACACATGTGAGCCAGGGAGCCCCCACCAGTGACCTGCAGCTTCACTGATGCAGAGCTCTCCTGCGATGAGTCCTGGCCCACAAAAGAAAATTTGTAATGAAATTATAAGTACAGCTGATATCTAATAACACATTCCAAATGCCATTTAAAATACAATTTGTGTGGATTATCTGAGCTTACTGGTTCAAGACCAGCCTGAGTCAGAGCAAGACCCCATCTCTGAAAATAGCCGGGCATTGTGGCAGGTGCCTGTAGTCCCAGCTACATGGGAAGCTGAGGCAAGAGAATCCCTAGAGCCCAAGAGTTTGAGGTTGCCGTGAGCTATGATGTCACAGCACTCTACTGGGGGCAACGAAGTGAGAATCTGTCTCAAAATAAAATAAAATTAGTATTTATTGTCTCATTTTTTCCCCTCCAGCTACTCCACAAGTTATAATAAGTAAATGTCACGTTTGTCTTTATTCTGAGGTTTAGAGAAGTTTGGAAACTTTCCCAAAATCATATGACAAAGGCAGAAAATCTCCACTCTTACCAAGGCCCAAACCCACTACTACCTTTTTCTAATCCCAGTGTCTTTTTTTCCGGAAATCCTTCATACTAGTGAACTCACCCTCCCCTCCCTGGGTGGAGGTCGTGTAATTTCTTTCTGCTCTCTGCATGGTCGAGCAGTGTTCAGCACGTAGCAAGTATTCTGGGAATCTGAGCTGAGTTGGAGAGTGGAGGGTGCCTTGGGTTCCAGATTGGGAAAGTTTTACTTTTTGCAGACTGGCTGGACCACTGGCATCTCCAGTTCGGGAGCCCATGGTCACCTTTGGCCAGTGTGCTAGGCTTGCCTGGGCCCTCTTTTCCCAGCTGGCCACATCCTGGGGCTAATTTTTCCCTTCCGGCTTCACCAAGCATCAGAATTCTTTTTGTACCTGATGATACTGGAGAACCAAACTGAATGTTGTTCAGTTCTTTAAATTAATACAAACTAGCCACGAGCAGTTTTAGATTAATAATTGTTTTTCAAGACTAGGTAAAATTGTAATATTTTAAAAAGAAAACCGCCTCATGAAAATATACATGGCAAGCTTCCAACCCTTTGCAGGCAAGGCTTTGAGTATTTTCTGGGCCTTGCAATGCCTCATTTCATGTCCTACAGAGCAGAACGATTGTGTGGCTGCTCATTGTCCCATAAAGATCTTCCAGCCCAGGGCTGCCCGGCCCTCTCTCTGCTAATGGCAAACTTCCCACGGCCCCAAGCAGCGGCCAGAACAAGCTGTGCCAGGCGGTGGATCGCAGAGCACATGGGACAGAACCACTGATGCCCATTGTGTATTTTTTTAGTTCTGAAATTGAAAATATTATAATGGAAAATTATACCTGGGTATGATAGGAAATTGGAAAATACAGATAAACTAAAAGAAAATCAAAATCTCTCATGATCCCATCCTACAGAGACTACCTTTAGTGCCTGCCTTTCCTGAATTTTTTCTTTATTCTTTAAAGGAAAATACATCATCCTATGCCTACTGTTCCTCATAAATCTAATACACTGTGAACTTTTTCATGTCAATGATATTCACCTTTGATGTTATTTTAGCAGTTGCATGGTCTATCACATACAATTAAACCACAATTTGTCTAACCAAATTCTCTATTATTAAATCTTTAGTGGCTCATATAAATGATATTTCATGAAGCATCCTTGAATATAAATCTCCACACGCTGATTATTTACTGAAGAAAATTTCTAGAAGAGGCATTCCTAGATCAAAGAATACTAAAAAGTTCTCAAAGCACTTGATACATATTATCCAAATGCTTTCTGGAAAATTTAAATCATTTTACTCTCTCATCAACAGTGACTCAAGAGTTATCTTTTTTTTTTTTTAAATCAAATTCTTTGGTCCAGGGTCAACTATAAATGCCCTTTGGTGGCCTATGTCATTACTCGGCTCTGTTAACATCCGTAACCACAACTGCCTGTGCAGCAAAGATGAGTTCTTATAATTACTAAATTAAGAAAACGTTCTGCCATTTTTCAAAGGGGGTGGACGTAACCGGCAGATTCTACTCCGTCATAGTCTCTGCCAGAGCTGCCCAGTTCCCACACTGTCACGGAAGGAGCCTGCACAAGGCCAGCCTGTCTCTGATCCTGCATCTCAGGACAGCAAACTTAGGTGGGCCAAGGTAAATTAGAGCCAAAAGTGCAGGTGTGTCCTCAGAGGTCCTGTAAGCCAAGTTTATATCAGGAGCCAGCCTAAGTTCATGGGAGAACCATGGAGGTTAGCAGGTTTCTTCAGAGCCTCCTGCAGGTCCTCGGAAGCTTCCTCAGCCCCACAGAGGTCCCCAAGCCAGCATAAATTAGCTCAAGCTGGTGTCCCTGCAGCCCCAGAGTGGTTCATCTCCACTTTCCTGCTGAGGCCTTTTCTCGTCAGCAGACATCGCTGGCTTCCCGTCCGATGGAGCCAAGCATGGGGGTACGTGGGGGTACTTGGGGGGTACTGTGGAGATCACAGAACAGATGAAAGGGGTCCACGTGTGCGCACAACTTCCTTCATAATGAAATTTCAAAGTCTGCTTCTAGATGAAAACAATCTACCTGGATGTTTTTCTAAAGAAAAATTTTACCTAATATTTCTGGAAAGAATTACAAATTATATATTTCATACCTGTTCATCAAATTATTACTCCATGCAATAGAGTATACTTTCAAGGGTGTGGCCCCTGAAGTTGTACTATAAATATATATTAAATATAATTATATTTATGTGTATAATTAAATTATATGAATAAAATTGAGTTTATCTCAGTTTAATGAATCCTGTTGGTTGGATCTAAATCGATCATCTTTTTTTGTGTGTGTGGTTTTTGGCCAGGGCTGGGTTTGAACCTGCCACCTCCGGCATATGCAGCTGGCACCCTACTCCTTTGAGCCGCAGGTGCCGCCCTCTACCATCTTTTTTATAGACAAGAGGCTGAGAAGCTCAGAGAGGTCACCTTGCCAGGGTCATACGGTCAAGAGAGGAAAGAGAACTTGAACTTGGGCCTGGCTAACCTCAGCTGGTGCTCTTACTATGCTATATGTTAGATTGGAGAAGGTTTGTGAAAGGCCTGACATTTGATCTCGGGGGAAATGTCCACATGTTTGAAATGGGGGTAGGACATTCCAACTGCAGAGGAAAAACATGAGCCCAATCCAGTGTCCAAAGAATCCAGGGAACCCTGGGAGAAGAGCAAATAAACCAATGTGGCTTAGATACGCAGAACCTGGAGAGAAAAGAAAAAGTTTAAGTGAGAAGCCTGGTTAGAAAAGTGGGTTGGCCACAAGAGAAAAACTCGATTTAATTCAACTTTGAATGGGG
Source organism: Arctocebus calabarensis (assembly GCA_963573935.1). Taxonomy (NCBI): domain Eukaryota; kingdom Metazoa; phylum Chordata; class Mammalia; order Primates; family Lorisidae; genus Arctocebus; species Arctocebus calabarensis. The sequence goes on along the minus strand of CAUYON010116053.1, from coordinate 4,968 downwards.
TAGAGAGGGGAGAGGATTCCAACCTCCTCCTGAGCTAAGGAGAGGGGAGGTGAGAGGGGGTTAGTACATGGCATACTTTACCTAACAAAGGCAAAATGATAACCTAGTCTTTTGTACCTTCATATGAATCTGAGATTTAAAAAAATAAATAAATAAAACAAAGGCTTAAAAAACAGTGGGTTGGAGGTAGATATTGGCAGGCAGTGAAGTCCAGGGCTGAAGTGAGCCACGACAGGTCTCTGCCCAGGGAGAGGGCATGTCCTGAGCTGAAAGACTGGATTGCTGGAAGTTTCTTTTAAAGGCGACCTTGGGTCAGCTAACTAACTCCTTTCCTAGCTAGTTTTCACACCCTTAGGTGAGCAGCGCTTATAATTCAGTTCAAGTCCTCAGCTCATTAGGAGTTATCACAATGTGCTAATTATCACAAATCATCTGAAAATAAACCATGACCCAGAACATCCTTATGGCAGGTTTTCTTTTCTTAACTTCAAATTCATCGGTGCATTTAAAAAATAAACTCTGTGCCATTCTCTGCTGGGTTTCTCTGCTTCTGGTTTCTGTGACCCTTCTGTTTACTGAGGGCCTAGTCTTCCGCTAGTTTGTGAAACTGGACAGAAGCCCAATTGTGTCTTCACGAGAAGACCTAAAAAAGATGCATCTGGCCGCCTTGGTTTCTAGCCACGGTTAGATTCATCTTCACGCAAATTGTGAAGCCTAGTGGGAAGCTTTCAAGTTTGCTTCTGGTTCTCTCGGTCTTGGAGAGCTGAGTAAAAGTTTATGGGGGGGGGGGGATGGGGCTCCTTCGTGCCACTTCTCCGTGTTTTCCTGAAAGTTACACACTCAACAGGTCTGCGTGCAAGGAGGTGGCAAGCCAAAAACAGCAGGCAGTGAGTGAGGTTTGGAGCACAGAGCCCAGGGTAACAAATCCCAGCCCTGCTCTCCAGCACCCAAGGGTGAGACAGTTATGCCCCAGACATCCTTCCCCGCTAAGGAAACGGTGTGTAGGACGCTCCTGCTGCAGCAGAAAGCATGTTAATGGAAACCAGGCTTTGCCTCTTCCTTTCTTTTTAAATCCAGGTGAAAGTTCCTTTTCCTCGGGGAAGGGAAAAAAATGAACGTGAGTGAAGTCTTTTTCCTGAACTTGGGAAATATAACTCAGAATCAGCTCCGCCTCCTCTGGGGACCCTTCCCCACACACCCGCCGCCCCTTCCTCCTTCCTCCTCCCCGGCCCCTCGCCACTCGGACTTGGCCCTCCCCGCTGTCCACACAGACAGACCACAAGGATGACTATTTCCTTGGTGGGCTTCGGACAACGTGAAGCCGTGCAGGTTGGAGCTGTGGCCTGACACACAGTGCGAGAGAAGCCAGAGAGCCCGGGAGTCACCAAGATCTGCGCCACCAAAGCTGAGGTTGATGAGGAAGGAAAGGGGAGATTCAGGGAGTTCTGGCTTTTTTGGCAAGAACCCCACTGGAGCACAGGAATACCCAGAGGCAAAAGCCCCTCCATCTACGAGAAATTAATAAAACAGTCTGTGGATCCTGGCTTTGTCGTCAACACAGGAGGCTGAAGATGCTTCTCGGCTTCCAGGGAATAAGCTGGAGCGGCCTCTGGACTTCACGCCCAGGCGTAGGCCGGGCCTCTGAGGGCCAGGCAGGAGGAGTTGCTCTCCTGAGATTAACTGGTAACGTGAAGCATTTGCAACAACGGGCCCTTTCTTTTGAGAAGAAAATTTCACTTGTTCCTCTTACGAGAAATGCAAGTGTTTTTTAGTGTGTTAGTCATTATAGAATTCCATCAGGAACAAAAAGAGCTGTATCAACTTCACTGGAAAAAAAAAAGAAAAGAAAAACAGGCTCTGTTATTTCCTCTTAAAATTTTCTCATGAAGGAAAGAGTAAAATGTTATCTTCCACAAATGCACATCCAAGAAAGTTATCCTCCCGCTTTGATCCAACCTTCACGTACTGTAGTCACAGAAAACCCAAACATAAACATTCCAATTGCATGTTTAGCAAATATATTTGACATGGGGTTAGACTTGAAGTTTGGAAATATTTTACCTCATTTTAAAAATATAGATACTTTAGGGACTCCGACAGAAAATGAGAAAAACAGTCATACTAAGTCAATGGCAATCACCTCCAGAAAAAGCTAATAGGACCCTAATTGTTTGGAATGGTCCCAGACAGACCATCTCCCTGGAAAGAGCTAGAAGCTGGTCCATTTATGATATGGGTCGTTACCTATATAAAACAATGAGGAGGTAGAAACTGGCCTCTTATTTCGGCAAGGGGAGGGAGCCGAAAACAATTGACAGCAGACAAGCTAATATGAGAGTCACAGCAGTTAACCCCAGCTAGCTTAGCAGGGGGACAGCAAGCAATGAACAAAGGTGCTCTGGACAGACGATGCAAAGCCCCGGCGGGAAAGTAGGAACTTCAAAAGTAGCAACAGAGATCTAAAAATTGACCTGCCATTTGATCCCATAATTCCTTTACTAGGTATATACCCAGAAGAAAATCACATTATAACAAAGACATCTGTACCAGAATGTTCATTGCAGCCCAATTCATAATTGCTAAGTCAATTCATAATTGATAGAAACCTAAGTGCCCATCAACTCACGAATGGATTAATAAATTGTCGTACATGTAATATGCGGTACATATTAATTGTGGTACATAGAATATTACGCAGCCTTACAGAAAGACGGAGACTTTACCTCTTTCACGTTTATATGGATGGAGTTAGAACATGTTCTTCTTAGCAAAGTATCTCAAGAATGGAAGAAAAGGTATCCAATGTACTCAGCCCTAATATGAAGCTAATTTATAGCTGTCGTATGAATGGTATAACCCAACTATAACACAAGAATATAGGGAAAGGGGCAAGGGTAGGGAGGGGAGAGGAGAGGGTGGGACAGAGGGAGGGTAATTGGTGGGGCCACACCTACGGTGCAACTTAGAAGGGTACAGGTGAACCTTGCTAAATGCAGAATACAAACGTCTTCATATAATAATGGAGAAATTGCCAGGAAGGCTATGTTAATCAGTTTGATGAAAATAGTTAAGATTGTATATGAAACCAGCACATTGTACCCCTTGATTGCACTATTGTACACAGTTATGATTTAATTATAAAGATAATTTAAAAAAAGTAAATTCCATGAAAAAAACAATAAAAGTTAGGAAATAATTGATTTCTGAAATATTGAAAACAAATCAGGCATTTTCTCTCTTTCTTTCAAATATTTTGGGAAAATCACATGTTGAAAATTTTTCTTTGTATTTATTGGTTTTGCAAAAGAAGGCATTGTTGTGCACAGTATTTGTAATGAAAAGCAAATAATTTCTTTTAAAAAAAGCAGTTACAAAAAAGTTTGGTTTTGGTCGTTTCTACTTATTGTTGAAAGGATATCTGACAATAAAAGAAAAAGCAACAACCCTAGATCTTTTCAGAATAGAATTCTAGAAAGTTGTTAGATGGAAGATAATGCCAATATTATCCAAACTATTTCAAGAGTATGGGAAGTATATAAAATGAAGAAGCAAGTATAAAATTGAGTTGAAATCAGGGCTAAAATAGCACCGCCAAAATGAAAGTACAGATCACATAAATTAATAATAAGGTTCTTAAGTAAAATATTAGCAAGCCCACGTAAAAACACATCAAGAATACATCATGAACTTATGATGGAGCTTATGACTTCATGTACCTTATTCCATGTATACAGAGTAAGATTATTAATAGAAAGATTATTAATATAATTTGAGTATTCATGAAACCAAGGCAGGGAAAATATTTGCTCAACTTTCATGCCAGGCAAGAGGGTCTGTCTGGAGAAGGAGTCCAAGCTTATGGCGACTGTCCTGTGGGGTGAGACAAGAGGTCTTCAGTTCACTGCTTGCTTGTAGAGATCTTACAGCAAGTGACTCTCTTGGGGGAAGGGATGGACACTCATCCTATTTGGGATGGATTTTGTACCTGAAATTCGTTTCCTTGGAGTCTCAGCTTGCCCAGCAGGGATAACATGCAGTTATCAATCTTGTCTCTCAGTTCAGCTCCCGACCTTTAGCTTTGTTTGGTACTTTCTGGCCATTATCTCTCCCTCTGGACGGGAGCTTCTGTTGATAACTGACCCCAGTCAGCCATCTTTCCCCTTCCCTCCGAGATAATATTTTTAATGTCCTGAGGAAAAATCATCACCCTAAATTTCTATATCCAGTGAAAAGTTCATATATCCATTCAAAAGTTAGCAAAATGAAGATATCTCACATACAAAGATAAGACAGTTAACTACCCACTCATTTTTTTTTTAAATGTCACTGTCTAGGCTCTTTTCCAGACCAAATGATTTAAAATCTTTTTTGGTGGGATTGAGAATCTTCACTGTAATGTGTTTGTTTGTTTACTCTTTTTATTTTATTTTATTTTATTTTATTTTTATTGAATTATAGCTGTGTACATTAGTTCAATCATGGGGTACAATGTGCAGGCTTCATATACAATCTGAAATATTTTCTTCCACCTGTTCGACATAACCTTCATGGGATTTCCTACTAAATGCAGAACACAAATGTGTTCACACCATTCATTCTTTTTAAAAGAACTCAATCTTGCTAAATAAAAGAATTAAGAAAGGATGTATTTAATAAGAATAAAATATGAGGAAAGGAAGTTTGTTGAAGACAAAGTGGTAAGAATAGAAATCTGTTGGTACATCTGATTTATTATTATCTAAAATAATAATAATTTTAATTTCTTTTTTTTTTAACCTTAAACGGGTTTATGACTTTATTGTTCCACAGTGCTGAGATCTTTCAGCTTTTTTTTTTATAATTTTATTGAATCATAATTCTGTACATTGGTGCAATCATAGGGCACAATTCATATACATTCAGAAATGTTTTGATCGTACTGTTACAGTTAGCCTTCATGGCATTTTCTTGATCACTATATAAAGACAT
>CAUYON010116051.1:0-17354 GCA_963573935.1 Arctocebus calabarensis | reverse complement strand
AAAAAAGCAGCTGGGCATTGTGGTGGGTGCCTGTAGCCCCAGCTACTTGGGACGCTGAGGCAAGAGAATCACTTAAGCCTAAGAGTTTGAAGTTGCTGTGAGCTGTGATGCCACAGCACTCTATCCAGGGTGACACTTGAGGCTCTGTCTCAAAAAGAAAAAGAAAATATTTCAGATTGTATATAAAACCAGCACATTTGTACTCCATGATTGCATTAAAGTGCACAGCTATGATTTAAAAAAAAAAAAAAGAAAGAAATTAACAATGTTGCACTATAATGGTGGACGCCTGACGCCCGCCATAAGCTATAGTGTATGAAAGAAGCAATTTATCTGAATTAGAAAAGTGCCTAACTACTTTGGGAAACAATTTGGCAAAAATCAAGTAAAGTTGAAAAGGAACACATCCTAATACTCAGAAAATCTAACTATTTTAAACATTATTTCTTTTTTTTGAGACAGAGTCTCGCTATGTTGCCCTTGGTAGAGTGCCAAGGCCACAGCAACCTCAAACTCTTGGGCTTAACTGATTCTCTGTCTCAGCCTCCCGAGTATCTGGGACTACAGGTGCCTGCCACAACACCCAGCAATTTGTTGCGATTGTCATTGTTTTATCAGGCCCGGGCTGGGTTCAAACCCTCCCCCCTCAGTGGATGTGGCCGGTGCCATAACCACTGTGTTACAGGCACTGAGCCAGAACTATCTTATATACACATAGGATATATGTATAAAATATATATGTATATGTTTTTTTTTTTGAGACAGAGTCTCACGTTGTAGCCCTCGGTAGTGTGCAATGGCGTCATAACTCAGAGCAACCTCAAACTCTTGGGCACAAGTGATTCTCATGCCTCAGCCTCCCGAGTAGCTGAGATGATAGTTGTCCACCACAACGCCCAGCTATTTTTAGAGATGGGGGGTCTCAATCTTGCTCAAGCTGATCTCAAACCTGTGAGCTCCAGCAATCTACCCACCTCAGCCTCGCAGAGTGCTAGCATTACAGGTGTGAGCCACTGCACCAGGCCTACAAATATATTTATAGCAAAAAAAAGCACCAGGTAAGTTATGATATATTCATTTAACGTAATACCAGGCATTGGTGAAAATGAACTAGAGCTACTCATTTCAACATGGATGAATCACACAATGTTGAGTGAAAAAAGTAAGTTGGAAAACATTTATAGTGTAGCATGTAAAGTTATTAAATTGGCAAAAATTCTACATATTGTTTAGGAATAGATGTACACATGACAAGGATATGAGAAAAATGCATGGGAGTGATAAACACTATTTTTTAATTTTTTTTTTTTTCTGAGACAGAGCCTCAAGTTGTCCCCTTGGGTAGAGTGCTGTGGCGTCACAGCTCACAGCAAACTCCAACTCCTGGGCTCGAGCAATTCTCTTGTCTCCACGTCCCAAGTAGCTGGGACCACAGGCGTCCACCACAACACCTGGCTATTTTTTAGTAGCACCCATCATTGTTGTTTTGGTGGGCCCCGGGCTGGATTTGAATTTGCCAGCTCAGGTGTATGTGGCTGGCATCCTAGCCGTTTGAGCCACAGGCGCCGAGCCGATAAACACTATTTTTAGGAGAGTGGTTATTAACCTCTAAGAGATGGGGCAGTGAACAGAAAAGGTAGCAAAGGGCTTCACCGTTATGTTAGCAATAGTTTCTTTCTTTCTTTCTTTCTTTTTTTGAGACAGAGTCTCACTTTGTTGCCCCCAGTTGAGTGCTGTGGTGTCATAGCTCACAGCAACCTCAAACTCTTGGGCTCAAGCGATTCTCTTGCTTCAGCCTCCCGCGTAGCTGGGACTATAGGCACCCACCACAATGTCCGGCGATTTTCAGAGATTTGGTCTCATTCTAGCTTAGAGCTGGTCTGTAACTCATGAGCTTAGGCAATTTGCCCACCTTGGCCTCCCAGAGTGCTGGGACTGCAGGTGTGAGCCACCATGCCCAGCCTCAACAGTTTATTTCTTAAGCCAGAAGATGAGACTATCAGAGGTTATTCTACTACTCCTTATACCTTTTTCTGAGTCTTAAACATTTCATAATTTTTACAGGGATGCCAGAAAAATCTGATTTCATCTGAGTTCAGGGATGATTTCATAACTATTGAGACTTTAAAAATTCTTTGTTTTAATCTTAAAAGGTAGATTTTTAGGGTACTCACCCAATGAACTCCAGTAATAAAGACATATCAAGTTCAGGTGGAATACGAAACACTGACTCTAGGACTTTCTTAGATCTTCCTTTGCTCGAAGGGACTGGCTGTGGAACAGCTATTTGATAGTCAAACGAAAAGCTAATTTAGAATAAAATTGTCATAAATTGAGATATTTGAAAAAATAATCACACAGGTATCAAAACTATACAAATTTAATTTAAAAATTTATGTTTGTTAACCATTTAAAAGATCACAAAGGACTCAATCTCCCTATCTTTGGTAACATCAGCTCATCTATCGAAGCCAGTGAAATTAAAGGCAAGCCTGGGGACCACCTTACAACAGAAGACAGGCACGTGTGGCTGTTTTATCAGGGCTGCAGAGAGTGCCCAGGAGGACAGTAACATTCATAGATAACCCTGTATAAACACTACTGTGTGCCAGAGCTCATGCTTAGTGCTTTATATTCATCATTTCTTTTAATCCTTACTATAATCCCATGATATAGGTATTAATACTACCTTTTTTTTTTTTTTGAGAGTCTCAAGCTGTCACCCTGGGTAGAGTGCTATGGTGTTACAGCTCACAGCAACCTCAAACTCTTGGGCTTAAGTGATTCTCTTGCCTCAGCCTCCCAAGTAGCCAGGACTACAGGTGCCCTGGCTATTTTTTTGTTCTTGTTGCAGTTGTTATTGTTGTTTTATCTGGCCCAAGCTGGTTGGAACCACCAGCTTCAGTGTATGTGGCCTGCACCCTATCCACTGAGCTATGGGTGCCATTCTACTTTTTTTTTGTTTTTAACTGATAAAGAAATGGAGCCTTGAGATTAGGCAATTTGTCTAAGGTCACCCAGGTAGCAAGTGGAAGAATAATGATTTAAAACCCAAATCCATCTGGCTTCTATTCTGTGACATTAACATCATAACAAAAACTAATGTTTGAGCAGTTACTATGTGCCAGGCACTGTTTTAAGTGCTTATATTACTCAATATATGTTTTTTTTAAATGAAGTGATATTATTATCACTATTATAGATGAGGAAACAGAGGTTGAACTAATTTGCTAAAAATCCAACACCTAGCATGCTTTTTAACCTTAAAGTGGCAGAGGTAGAAATAAACTCAGAAAATCTAGCTCCAAAGCCTATACTCTTTAATTCTTACAATCAAAGTCGATTAAAACATAGCATTACCTTCAAATTTTTTCTCTTTGATCACATAATGACCAGTTATCCCCAAAAAGAACCTCGAAAGGCATAAATTTTATTGCTAGTATTCTTTAATCTATAAATACATTACAGTATACACCCAAACTTACCAGGTTTAGGTACTTCTAGACCTCTTTCTTTATAGAAATCATGCATTTGCTTTTTTTCTCCTAAAAAATGATAAAACACAGGCTAAATTACACTTAAAATGTAACTACTAGAGTCAGAGATTCTGGGATTCACAACTACGTAAAAAAAGAAACTTACTTTCCTCTAGATTGATCACTAATTTGTACACTATGTCTTGTAACTGTCGGTCCAACCTAATAAAAGGAAAGGATGGAGATACCTCAGAATTCAGAAAATGCATTTTTGTACAGTGAGTTAACTGTGTGAGTTAACAAAATTAAGTGTGTTTTTTCTAGGGAGTGGATATGGCCTTTCTCTTAGGTGAGTTACTTTTAGGTAGTACTCACAACCCCTAAAATTTAACTCACTTGAGATAACCATAAGTAGTTATATGTAATCATAAGTATTCATAGATTCTTGAATGGTTCACTAAATGAATTGACTTTATTCCCTTTATAAGAATGTGAGTCCAAGGGCAAAGACTGTATTTTGAATTTCTCTATATCATCTACATAGCACTCTTCAATGAAAGTTATAAAAACCTAACAGTACTTGAATTTGTGAAAGTAATCTACTTTTAGTATTTTTCTTCTTACTTCTGTTAAGAAACTGATTGCTATGGAGGACTGTCTGAGCTAAGCAAATAAACAAAATAACTAAATAAAAAGGAAAAAAAAAACTGAACATGAACAGAAAAATTTGATTAATATGCAACAATGACCTATGATGGCAAGGCTTTACTCAAGAGGCTGTTTCAGGTATTCCTTCTTAAAAAAAGAAAGAAAGAAAAAGAAAAAGAATCCCAAATACCTGTATACTAAAAATGACACACCCAAACTAGCCGCATTGACTTGAGTGATAAAACTAAAATTCTCAGAAAGAGAATTTCTATAGAAAGAGACTTATACCTTTCATTTATTAAGTCCCCAGCAGATATCACAGTGCCTGGTACATAGTAAGTGCTTTATACATATTTCTTAAAATACGAAGTTCCTTTCTCCTTGAGGGAGGTCAGGAATTCTTTCCAGCTGCCCAACTTCAGGCTTTCAGGAAAAGCATACTTAAAATACAACTGTTACTCATATATTTCTCTTACCTTATGTTATAAAGAGGTTGTGTCTGATGTACTACTATGTTGCATTTTGGACATCTGTTGCTATAGTAAAAATGTCTTACAATGCAGCTTTTACAAACTGTTGGAAAAGAAAATGTTGAAATTAGGATGCTTTCAAGATACTTCAAAGTTGAAAATATTTAAAAATGAGAACTGATGCTTACAGGTATGAAGACATTCTGTAATGGTAGTAGCATCTATTAAGTAACCTTTGCAAATGGAACACAAGATGTATGGGGTCAGCTCAGACAGATTAATCAGGCGCTGCAAATGCAATGGAAATAATTTTAAAATACAAATCCTTGCCTTTCAATTCTTAAACCCTAATCTCAAAGTTTCATTACAATGTGTAACTTAAATGCAACATGGAAACATATATTTCCGACCCTTCAAAATACTGCTGAAAGTTACATACAATAACAATATAAACTGTGTATCAAAAGAATCTCATTCTCTTGGATCTACTATATATTACCAGATGAAATGCGTGTTACTTCATCAATTACTTACAAAATGGACAAACTTTCCAGACACTATAGTGGTGCTGGAAGTTTTGTTTTTCTATTCTTTCTTTCTTTTTTTTTTTTTTTGTAGAGACAGAGTCTCACTTTATCACCCTCAGTAGAGTGCCGTGTCGTCACACAGCTCACAGCAACCTCCAACTCCAGGCTTAGGCGATTCTCTTGCCTCAGCCTCTCGAGTAGCTGGGACCACAGGCGCCCGCCACAATGCCGGGCTATTTTTTTGTTGCAGTTTGGCTGGGGCAGGGTTTGAACCTGCCACCTTCGGCATATGGGGCCGGCGCCCTACCCACTAAGCCACAAGCGCCTCTTGTAGGTTTTTTTCAAAATAGGGTATCCCTCAGTTGCCTAGGGTTGAATGCAGTAGCATTATCCCAAATCAATGTAACCTGGCCTCAAGCGATCCACCGGCCTCGGCCTCTCGAGTAACTAGGACTACAGCGGTGCGCCACAGCACCCAGCAAATATTTGTATTGTACAGACACGGTCTCGCTACGGTGCTCGGGCTGGTCTCAAACTTCTGGCCTCTAGCAATCCTTCCGCCTCTGACTCCCAAAGTTGCTAGGATTACAGGCGTGAACCTGGCCTGGTGGTAAAGTTTAGCAGATTGATTCTGACTGGTTAGACATATTAAATTGATGAAGAATGCGCTACCACGATTAACATCACACATCTTTCCATCCTGAAGAAAGTGACTATTTCTCCCACTTGACTGTAAGTTCTTGCAGAACAGGGACACGGTGGCCTAGGCGCTTAACCCACCTAAAACGCAGTAGCCTCGATAATTATTTACCGAATGAATGAGGGGGACCCGGAGAGCCTAAGTGACATGCAGGAACCTCAAAAAAATAAGTTGGCAGAAAGTCGGGCTGGGACAGGGGCCTGTCCGTGCCACACGCCCAGGCTGGCCCGGCCCGGAGAGGCGGAGGTCTCCGCCAGTGCCAAGGGCTGCAGCGACACGCTGGGGGTCGCCCCGGGCCCAGCCGCCGAGGGCCGCCTGCGTCCCTGAGGCCACCCACGCCCAGCCAGGTCCGGCGGGGGCTCTAAGTACCTCCTCCTCGTCCTCCGAGTCCGGCCGGCCCCCCTCCAGCCTCAACGAGAAGTGGCTCATCTCTTCTTCCTCCTCCTCTTCTTCCTCCTCTAACTCTTCATCTTCCTCCAACTCCTCGTCTTCGTACTCGAAGCGGCCTCTCAAGCGGCCCAGGCCACGCTCAGGCTCCAGCTCAGGGGGCCGGGAGCCGGAGCAGCCAGGAGCTCCCACCTCGAGCAGAGGCGCCAGGCCCTCTTCGCCCGCAGCTGGAGCCGGGGTGAGGGCGGGCGGGGAGACGGGACGCGGCGGCGGCGAGGCTGCGGTTCCCTCGGCCTTGGCAGCGCCCGCGGCGCTCGCCGCCGCAGCCACGACTACACCCTCCATGGTCGGAAAAAGTCGAGGCGAGGAAAAGCGCCAGGGCGCGCGGGATTCGGCCGGCCTCCCTCCCGCCCTCGCGGCCGGCGCGCAGGCGCAAAAGAAATGCTGGGCCCGCCGGGAAGTGTGGTTCAGGTCCCTCACCCGGCCGGGGCGGGGCGGGGCCGCTCAGGTGCGCGGGGCGGAGCTCCCGGCCGCACCTGAACAGAAATGCGCTCCGTGATCCCTTTTTAGAGGAGTGAGGGCGTGGGGGCAGGTTTAAGGATTTCATTTTATTTCATTTCAGATTAATATGAAGGTGCAAACGATTAGGTGACAATGTTTGCGTTTGTTAAAGTCCCTGTTGTAGTTGTGCCATATGCTTTGTACCTCTGAGGTGAGAGGACACCAATCCACTCTCCCTTTGAAAAAGTCTCGCGCTTTTTTCAACGCCTTTGAAAAACGGTGAGATTAGGTACGCCTCAGGCAACATATTCTCTTCCCATCAACTTGTTCACAGAGCCCTGAACCTAGGTGGCATACCACGTTGCATTACGAATAATGATGATTTATTTTTATTTGTTTATTTTTTTAGAGACAAAGTCTCACTTTATCGTCCTCAGTAGAGTGCCGTGGCGTCACACAGCTCACAGCAACCTCCCACTCCTGGGCTTAGGCGATTCTCTTGCCTCAGCCTCCCGAGTAGCTGGGATCACAGGTGTCCGCCACAGCGCCCGGCTATTTTTTTGTTGCAGTTCGGCCGGAGCCGGGTTTGAACCCGCCACCCTCGGTATATGAGGCCGGCGCCCTACCCACTGAACCACAGGCGCCGCCCAATGATGATTTTTTTTTTTTTTTTCCTTTGAGACAGAGTCTCTCTGTGTCGCCCTTGGTAGAGTGCTCTAGCGTCACAACTCACAGCAACCTCAAACTTTTGGGCTTAAGGGTGGCGCCTGTGGCTCAGCGAGTAGGGCACCGGCACCATGTACTGAAGGTGGCGGGTTCAAACCTGGCCTCGGCCAAACTGCAAAACAGAAAAATAGCCGGGCGTTCTGGTGGGCGCCTGTGGTCCCAGCTACTCGAGAGGCTGAGGCAAGAGAATCGCCTAAGCCCAGGAGTTGGAGGTGGCTGTGAGCTGTGTGACGCCATGGCACTCTACCGAGGGTGACAGAGTAAGACTCTGTCTCTAGGAAAAAAAACAAAAACAAAAACTTTTGGGCCCGCCACAACGCCCGGCTATTTTTTTGTTGCAGTTGTTTAGCTGGCCCCGAGCTGGGTTTGAACCCGCCAGCCTCGGTGTATGTGGCTGGCGCCATAACCAGTGTGCTACCGGCACCGAGTCAATGACGATTTCAAGTCGAGTACCAAGTATACGTCCTTCTGTGGCAAATCAGCTCCATCCATGATTATTTCTGTTAGGAAGTATGAAGTTCTTGTTTTGAAATATGTAAGTTTATTTATCTTGAGGAATCATTATATTGACACAGGATGGAAATATAATCGCTATTATACCCCCGTCACATGAAGAAAATTCCATTCTATTTACTTAGACAAACGATGTTTGGGGATTTACTGTAGAAGAAACTGAGACCTACCCACTAACAGTCCCCACACCCCAATTTCATTAGGCAAGAGGCTTGGAGTTGGCTTACATTATCCTTGCTGACTAAGATAAAGCCAGCTAATGTCATGATGCCTGCAAACCTGACTTCAGAAGTCAAATACTCCCTAAGCAAAGTCACATCTGAGAGAAGAATACGTTGTTACTGAGAAAAAATAATGCTAACTTGGGAATGGTGTACATAAGGAACTGGTGAGGAAATCAAGTCATTATGCTTACTTGGGAAAATTGAACCATGTTGTCTGTACATACTATTTCTGGGACTAAACCCCACCTCTCCCTCTGCACAAGCTTCACAAACTAAGTCTTCACAAGTTTCAGATACTAAAGTGTAGATTTCAGAGGGTTAGGAATGGGAACTGGACTATGACATTGAAAGAGGATGACTGAGGGCGGCACCTGTGGCTCAGTGAGTAGGGCAACGGCCCCATATACCGAGGATGATAGGTTCAAACCCGGCCCTGGCCAACTGCAACAAAAAATAGCCGTGTGTTGTGGCGGCTACCTGTAGTTCCAGCTACGCAGGAGGCTGAGGCAAGAGAATCGCCTAAACCCAAGAATTGGAAGTTGCTGTGAACTATGATGCCAATGTACTCTACCGAGGGTGATAAAGTGAGACTCTGTCTCTAAAAAAAAAGAAGAAAAGAAAAAGAAAGAGGATGACTGCAAGAGAAAGACCTAACCATATGAGATACGTAAGAGTATGTAAGAGCCTCATCATAATTATGTTAGATGGCTCAGCGCCTGCGGCTCAATGGGCTAAGGCGCCAGCCATGTACACCTGAGCTGGCAGGTTTGAATCCAGCCCGGGCCTGCCAAACAACAATAACAGCTGCAATCAAAAAATGGCCGGGCGTTGTGATGGGCGCCTGTAGTCCCAGTTACTTGGGAGGTGGAGGCAGGAGACTCACTTGAGCCCAGGAATTGGAGGTTGCTGTGAGCTGTGATGCCACAGCACTCTATCCAGGGTGACAGCTTGAGGCTCTGTCTCAAAAAAAAAACAAAAACCCATAATTATGTTAGATAAAATCACAGCTTCTAATGTCTCAACATTGTAAGAGTTACCGTTATTCAAACACTAACTAGGGGTTGCTATGAAGATACTTTGTAGACTATCAGTTAACTTCAAGCAAAAGAGATTACCCTTTTTTTTTTTTTTGAGACAAAGTCTCACTTTGTCACCCTCAGTAGAGCGCTCTGGCATCAGAGCTCATAGCAACCTCTAACTCTTGGGCTCAAGCAATACTCTTGCCTCAGCCTTCCAAGTAGTTGTGACTACAGGCACCCCCTACAATGCCCCGTTATTTTTAGAGGCAGGGTCTCACTCTGGCTCAGGCTGGTCTCGAACCAGTGAGCTCAGGCAATCCACCTGCCTTGGCCTCCCAGAGTACTAGGATTACAGATGTGAGCCACTGCGCCCAGCCAAAAGAGATTATCCTTGATAGTCTGAGTGAGGATTTTCCAATCAACTGAAAGAGAAAAATGGGTTTCCCTAAGGAAGAAATTTCTCTACTGGACTGCAGCATCATCTCCTGCTCAGCAGTTTCCAAACTGTTGGCATGCCCTATAGATTTCAGACTTCCTTAGCCAGTTGCCATATCTTGTAAGGAAATTCCTTGAAAAACTCTCATGCTCGCTCTCTGTATGTATGTATGTATGTATCTATCACCTACTGGTTATGTCCCTCTGGTAAATCCCTGACTTATACATATGGTAAGTGGTTTAATTATGTGGTATTCACAATACATAGTATATGAAGTCTTCTAGAATATGTATCTCTTTCAGAAAATGAGAATTTCATGTATCTTTATTGCCATCCAATCTTTCAACAAATAGTGCTGGCACTAGATTTGCAAAAGGATGAGGATGGGGCGGTGCCTTTGGCTCAGCAGGTAGGGTGCCAGCCCCATATACCGAGGGTGGCGGGCCAAAAACTGCAGAAAAAAAAAAAAAAGATGAGGATGAACCTACCTCACCTCATACACAAAAATTAACTCAGGGGCTTGGTGCCCATAGCACAGTGGTTACAGTGCCAGCCACATACACCACAGCTGGCAGGTTCAAACCCTGCCAGGGCCAGCTAAACAATGACAACTGCAACAAAAAATAGCGAGGTGTTGTGGAGGACACCTATAGTCCCAGCTACTTGGGAGGCTGAAGCAAGAGAATCACTTAAGCCCAAGAGTTTGAGGTTGCTGTGAGCTATGAGAACATGGCACTCTACCGAGGGTGACAAAGTGAGACTATGTCTCACCAAAAAAAAAAAATCTATATATCTATATCTATATAAACTCAGGATCCAAGTGTAGGTGGCTCATGCCTGTAATTTCAGAACTTTAGGAAACTGAGGTGGGAGGATCACTTAACCTCAGGAGTTAAAGACCAGCCTGGCAGCACAGTGAGACCCTGTCTGTATAAAAAAGTTAAAAAGGCTGGGCGCAGTGGCTCATGCCTGTAATCCTAGAATTCTGGGAGGTCAAGGCAAGTGGATTGCCTCAGCTCACAGGTTTGAGACCAGCCTGAGCCAGAGCAAGACCCTGTCTCTAAAAATAGCTAGGCGTTGAGGGGGTGCCTATAGTCCCAGCTTTTAGGGAGGCTAAGGCAAGGGGATTGCTTGAACCCAAGAGTTTTAAGGTTGCTGTGAGCTGTGACACCATGGCAGTCTACCAAGGGCTACAAAGTGAGACTCTGTCTCAAAAAAAAGTTAAAAAGTAGCCATGCATCCTGGTACATGTCTGTTGTCCCAGCTACTTGGGAGGCTGGGGCGGGAGGATTGCTTAAGCCTAGGAGTTGAAGATTGCAGTGAGCTGTGACCATGCCACTTCACTCCAGCCCAGAAGATAGAGTCACTCTGGGTCACACACAAACACACACAAAAATAAATTAACTTCAAATGGATCATAGAGCTATATATAAAGGCTAAAAATATAAAACTCTTAGAATAAAACATAGGTGTAAATCTTTATGATGATGGATTTTGCAATGGTTTCTTAGATATGTCACCAAAACCTTAAGCAACAAAAGGAAAGACACATAATTTAGAATCAGAAAATCTGAACACTTTATATTTCACAGGACACCATCAATAAAGTGAAAAGACAATTGACATAGTTTGGATATTTGTCCTTCCAAATCTCACATTGAAATCTGAGAGGTGAGTTGGAGGTGGAGGCTAAAGAAGAGGTTTGAGTCATGGGGGCAGATCCTTCATGAATGGCTTGGTGCTCTATTAGTTCCCAGGAGAATTGAGGTGGCTGACACCTGTAATTGTAGCACTCTGGGAGCCCAAGGCAGGTGGATCCCTTAAGCTCACGAGTTTGAAACAAGCCTGAGCAAGAGTGAGACCCTCATCTCTAAAAAATAGGCATGTGTTGTGGTGGGTGCCTCTAGTCCCAGCTACTTGGGAAGCTGAGGCAAGAGGATCACTTGAACCCACAGAGTGTGAGGTTGCTGTGAGCTATGATGGTACAGCACTCTACTGGGGCAAGAAAGTGAGACTCTGTCTCAAAACATATATATATATACACATATATATAAAAGAGCCTAACAACACCCTCCTCTATCTCTTGCTTCTTCTCTCTCACCATGTGATCTCAGTATATACCAGAACCCTTTGGCTTCTTCCATGAGTGGAATCACTCTGAGACTGTCCCCACGAGCAGATGGTGGTGCCTTACTTCTTGTATAGCCAGAAGAACTGTGAGTCAAATAAACTTTTCTTCTTCCTTTTTTTTTTTTTGTAGAAACAGAGTGTCACTTTATCACCCTTGGTAGAGTGCTATGGCCTCACAGCTCACAGCAACCTCTAACTCCTGGGCTTAGGTGATTCTCTTGCCTCAGCCTCCCAAGTAGCTGGGACCACAGGTGCCCACCACAATGCCCGGCTATTTATTTTTTTTTGTTGCAGTTAGGCCGGGGCTGGGTTTCAACCTGCCACCCTCGGTATATGGGGCCAGCGCCTTACGGGCTGAGCCACAGGTACTGCCCCCTTTTTTGTTTTTTTAATTAAATCATAGCTGTGTACATTAATGCAATCATGGGGTACAATGTGCTGGGTTTATATACAATTATTTTCATCATACTGGTTAAAATAGCCTTCATGGCACTTTTTTTTTTTTTTTAAGAGACAGAGTCTCACTTTATCGCCCCTTGGTAGAGTGCCATGGCATCAAAGCTTACAGCAACCTCCAACTCTTGGGCTTAGGCAATTCTCTTGCCTCAGCTTCCCGAGTGGCTGGGACTACAGGCGCCCGCCACAACGCCCAGTTATTTTTTTGTTGCAGTTTGTCTGGGGCCAGGTTTGAACCCACTACACACAGCATATGGAGCCTGTACTCTTCAAAATGTCAAAGTTATAAAATAGAAAAAAAGACTCAAATTAAAAGAAACTATATTGGGAGGTGCCTATGGCTCAGTGGGTAGGGCACTGGCCCCATATACCGAGGGTGGCAGGTTCAAACTTGACTCCAGCCAAACTGCAACAAAAAAATAGCTGGGCGTTGTGGTGGGCACCTGTAGCCCTGGCTGCTCAGGAAGGTGAGGCAAGAGACTCACCTGGGCCCAGGAGTTGGAGGTTGCTGTGAGCTATGTGACGCCATGCATTCTACCAAGGAAAATAGAGTAAGAGTCTATCGCTCAGTGGTTAGGATGCCGACCCCAAATACCGAGGGTGGGGGTTTGAACCCGGCCCCGACCAAACTGCAACAAAAAATAGCTAGGCTTTGTGGGGGGCACCTGTAGTCCCAAGAGAATTGCCTAAACCCAGGAGTTGGAGGTAGCTGTGAGCTGTGATGCCACAGTACTCTATGGAGGGTGATAAAGTGAGACTCTGTCTCTAAAAAAATAAAAAAATAAAAAAATGAATAAAGGAGGGCTGCGCCTGTGGCTCAGTGGGTAGGGCGACGGCCCCATATACCGAGGGTGGCAGGTTCAGGCCTGGCCCCAGCCAAACTACAACAAAAATATAGTGGGTGGTTGTGGCGGGCACCTGTAGTTCCAGCTACTGGGAGGCTGAGGCAAGAGAATCGTCTAGGCCCAGGAGTTAGAGGTTGCTGTGAGCTGTGTGACGCCACGGCACTTCCGCAGGTGATAAAGTGAGACTCTGTCTCTGCAAAAAAAAAAAAAAAGAATAAAAGAAACTATAGATATGATAATTGAATGTAAATCAATGCATAATCTTGGATTTTCTTTGGCTGTAAATGATATTGGAACAACTGGAAAAATCTGAATAAGGTCTGTAGATAAGACAATAGTATATGGCAGTGCCCATAGCTCAGTGGCTATGGCGCCGGCCATGTACACCATGGCAGGTGGGTTTGAACCTGGCCTGGACCAGCTAAGCAACAATGACAACTGCAACAAAAAATAGCCAGGCATTGTGGTGGACGTCTATAATTCCAGCTGCTTAGGAGGTTGAGGCAAGGGTATTGCTTAAGTCCAGGAGTTTGAGGTTGCTGTGAGCTGTGACGGCAAAGCACTTTACCAGGGCAACAGCTTGAGACTATGTCTCAAAAAAAAAAAAGGAGGCGGCATCTTTGGCTCAAAGGAGTGGGGCACTGGCCCCATTCGCCGGAGGTGGCGGGTTCAAGCGCAGCCCCAGCCAAAAACCGCAAAAAAAAAAAAAAAAGGAATATTGTGTCTCAACCTACCCTAAGCAGTTCATTAAAGAATATATACATACAGGGTGGTGCCTGTGGCTCATGGAGTAGGGTATCAGCCCCAAATACCGAAGGTGGCGGGTTCAAACCTGGCCTCAGCCAAACTGCAAAACAGAAAAATAGCCGGGCCCATGAGTTGGAGGTTGCTGTGAGCTATGTGACGCCACAGTACTCTACCGAGGGTGATAAAGTGAGACGTTGTCTCTACAAAAAAATAAATAAATAAAAAGAATATATACATACCGATAGACAGTGAGAAAAAGGATACTGCAAATGAGTAAATGTTAATATTTGGGGAATGTGTGGGTGGCTCCTGTGGCTTAGTAGATAGAGCACTGGCCCCATATACTGAAGGTGGCCAGTTCGAACCTGGCCCCGGCCAAACTGCAACAAAAAAATAGCCAGGCATTGTGGCGGTCGCCTGTAGTCTCAGTTACTTGAGAGGCTAAGGCAAGAGAATCGCCTAAGCCCAAGAGCTGTAGGTTGCTGTGAGCTGTGAATGCCATGGCTCTAAAAAAAAAAAAAGAAAAAAAAAATTGGGGAATGTGGGTGAAGGATATTTGGAAGTTACTTTTATAATTCTTGCAACATTCCTATAAATATGAAATAGTCAAAAAAGTTTAAAAATAAATTAAATATGGAAATAAAAGTGAGGTAGAAGAGGAAGTAGTAGGAATGGAAGATTCAAGGAATGGCCAGAGGAAAGAAGATAACTAGGAAAGATCTGGATCCCAAAATTCAGGGGAAAAAATAATTTCAAGAAGTAAGTCAGCTTAGCACCTGCAGCTCAGCAACTAGCTCAGCTTAGCACCTGCAGCTCAGCAGTACCAGCCACATACACTGGAGCTGGCAGGTTCATATCCACCCAGGCCTGCCACAATGACAACTACAATCAAAAAATAGCCAGATGTTGTGGTGGGTGCCTGTAGTCCCAGCTATTGAGAGGCTGAGGCAAGAGATCCCTTAAGCCCAAGCATTTGAGGTTGCTATGAGCTGTGATGCCACAGCACTCTACTGAGGGCAACACAGTGAGACTGTCTCAAAAAAAAAACAAGACCAAGTAAGGGGATGTGGTGGTGGCACGTACCTGCAGGCCTACTTACTTGGGAGGCTGAGGCAAGAGGATTGTTTGTTATAAAACATGTCTTGAGAGAGACACGGAGATTGAGGCCAGCCTAGGCAACAGTAGCTGGACCCTTGTGTCTTTTTTTGGGGGGAGACTGAGTCTCATTATGTTGCCCTTGGTAGAGTGTGGCGGCATCACAGCTCACAGCAACCTCAAACTCTTGGGCTTAAGTGAATTGCTTGCCTCAACCTCCCAAGTAGCTGGGACTACAGGCACCTGCCACAGGGCCAAGCTATTTTTTGTTGCAGTTGTCATTGTTGTTTAGCAGGCCAGGGCTGGGCTCAAACCCACCATCATTGGTGTATGTGGCTGGTGCCCTACTCACTGAGCTACGGGTGCCAAGCCTGGATCCTTGTGTCTTAAAAAAACAAACCACACACACACACACACAAAATGAAGAACAAGAGAGTGAATAGGGCGCCAGCCATACACACCAAGGCTCACAGGTTCAAATCCGCCTGAGCCATCTAAACAACAACAATTGCAACAAAAAAGTAGTATAGCTGGGCATTGTGGTGTGTGCCTATAGACCCAACTATTAGGGAGGCTCAGGCAAGAGAACCACTTAAGCCTAAGAGTTTGAGGTTGCTGTGAGCTGTGATGCCACAACACTCTTCTGAGGACGACATAGTGAGACTCTGTCTCACACACACAAAATTAATTATTTCTTATGTTATTCTTTGTGATTGATCTTTCTTTTCTTTTCAGAGACAGAGTATCACTTTGTCACCCTCAATAGAGTGCCCTGGTATGACAGCTTACAGTAACCTCCAGCTCTTGGGCTAAAGCGATTCTCTTGCCTCAGGCTCCTGAGTAGCTGGGACTACAGGCGCCACCACAATGCCCAGCTATTTTTTTGTTGCAGTTTGGCCAGGCCGGGTTCGAACCAGCCACCCTCCATATATGGGGCTGGTGCAGTACTCACTGAGCCACAGGTGCCGCCCATGATTGAGCTTTCTTGATCAAACATTTACAGAACACCTTTTAAGGTGAAGCAAAAATAACCAATGGCTGTTTATTATGTGCTCGGTATTATGTATCTTGTCTAATTCGCAAAACAACACTATGAGGTACTCAACACTATGAGGTAGGTACTCATATCTCTACTTTAGATATTAGGCAACTGGTGTATAGTGAATTAAGTAACATGCTCTAGGTCATTGGGCCACTAAGCAGGGTCAAATGAAGCCAATATAAGACCTGAACACCAACAATCTGAACAAGTGCGCTATTTGTTTTCCAATGACCCCGGTTCACTTTTCCCGTGTAATTCTTTTAAGTGTATCCATCTTACAGTTATGAGGTTCAAAAGACATAAAATACTCAGCAATGTTTTATAACCTATGAAGCATATTGCAAAATGGCATATACGATTTTTTTTTTTGAGACAGAACCTCAAGCTGTTGCCCTAGGTAGAGTGCTGTGCTATCACAGGTCACAGCAACCTCCAACCCTGGGTTTAAGCGATTCTCTTGCCTCAGCCTCTCAAGTAGCTGGGACTACAGGCGCCCACCACAACACCCGGCTATTTCTGTTTGCAGTAATCATTGTTGTTTGGCAAGCCTGTGCTGGATTTGAACCCACCAGCTCTGGGGTATGTGGCTGGTGCCTTAGCTGCTTGAGCTACAGGCGTCGCCTTCATATACGATTTTTTTTTTTTTTTTTGGTGGAGGCTGGGTTTGAACCCACCACCTTTGGCATATAAGGCCGGCGCCCTACTCCTTTGAGCCACAGGCACCGCCCATACTTTTTTTTTTTTTGTAGAGACAGAGTCTCACTTTAGCTCACAGCAACCTCCAACTCCTGGACTTAGGTGATTCTCTTGCCTCAGTCTCCCAAATAGCTGGGTCTACAGGCGCCCACCACAACACCCGGCTATTTTTCTGTTTTGCAGTTAGGCCGAGGCCGGGTTTGAACCCTCCACCTTCGATATATGGGGCCAGCGCCCTACCCGATGAGCCACAGGCACCGTCCCATACAATTTTTAAATGTACAATTAAAATGGTTTATTTGTAATAATGGGTAACAGCATGAATATATGATGTACGCATTTCGCAATCACAAAATTCTAGTATTTAAAAGGCTTTTTCATGAAATACAACATACATACATATATATATATATATATATATTTTTTTGATACAGAGCCTCAAGCTGTCACCTTGGATAGAGTACTGTGGCATCACAGCTCACAGCAACCTCCAATTCCTGGGCTCAAGCGAGTCTCCTGCCTCCGCCTCCCAAGTAGCTGGGAGTACAGGCGCCCGCCACAACGCCCGGCCATTGTTTTTTTTTTTTTTTTTTTTGGTTGCAGCCCGCCCGTGCCTTAGCCGGTTGAGCCCCAGGCGCCAAGCCACAACATACATATATGCTGTAAAGTTCACAAAGCTTAGCATGTAGCTCGATTAAGTTTTTCGTTTTTTTCTT
>CAUYON010116050.1:0-13981 GCA_963573935.1 Arctocebus calabarensis | reverse complement strand
TGGCCCTGTGCCAGGTTGGTGGCATCATCTTGGAAAAAGGTAATCTGTGTTGTCCAAAAAGATTCAGGTGACACTTCCACCAAGCTTAACACTTTGAAGGTATCATCTTTAAAAAGTCTGTGATTTATTGATGTAGAGTCTCATCATATGAAAGTTCTTATTGGTTTTTTTTGTTGGTATTGTTTGTTTCTTGAGTCAGAGTCTCACTATGTCACCCTTGGTAGAGTGCCTTGGCACCACAGCTCACAGCAACCTCAAACTCTTGGGCTTAAGTGATTCTCTTGCCTCAGCCTCTGAAGTAGCTGGGACTACGGGTGCCCACCACAATGCCTAGCTATTTTTTGGTTGTAGATGTCATTGTCTTTTAGCAGGTCCAGCAGGGTTTAAACCGGCCAGCCCTGGTGAATGTGGCCCATGCCCTATCCACTGAGCAAGGGCTGCTGAGCCAAGCTGCTGTGGTTTGAATGTGTGTCCCCTCTGACAATCGTGTTGAAACTTAATCTCCAATGTAACAGTATTAAGAGGTGAGGCCTTTACAAGGCCTCTGCTCTCATGAGTGGATTATTCTATTCATGGATTAATGGATTAATGCATTAATGGGTTATCAAGGGAGTGGGTTAGTTATCACAAGAGCAGGTCTGTTATAAAAGCCAGTTTGGTTCGTGCTGCTGCCTCCTTGCCATGTGATACCCTGTGTCACCTCAGGATCTGCTGAGGATCCCCACCAGCAACAGACTCTCACAAGATGGGGTCCCTTGGCCTTGGACTTTTCAGCCTCCAGAACTATAAAAAATACTTCTCGCAGGTATTCAGTTATAACAACAGAAAAAAGATCAAAACACTAGGAAAACATGGAATTTCTTCAGGCAGCCACCCAGCAACAGGTGGTGAATCTTGGTTAGCCCAAGCAGTGGTTTTCACCCTGGCTACACATTAAAAACACCTGAATAGTTCTTAAATATACTGCTACTTGGGCCTTACCCCTAGAAAACCTGATTTAATTGGAGTGGGTATTAAGAGTTTCCAGGATTGAAGATTCCTGGTCTAGGGCAATGATGGTATTTCAATTATCTTTGCCAGTGGCTGAATCAGGATTAGGCAAATGATGCCAGTTTGATGGGTGAAACGCGATAATGCAGGGATGTGAGTGGGAGATTTAGGAGAAGTTTTTCACCTTTATGAAGGGGTGTTCCTTTGTAATGCAAGAGGTTGATGATGGGTAGGTTCACACCAGATGCATTCAGAGAGTAGAAGAACTGCAGGGTCAAGGGCAGGTATGACGCGCCTGTACTCAGCTCCCAGCAGCCAGTCAGCAGGCTCGGGTAGTCCGCACAAGTGGAAGGTCCTGTACATTTATAATTTTAAGTTGCACATGAACTTTATGTCCATCCTGTATATCCAAGGAGAACAATAGTGGCAGAGTGCAGGACAGTAGTCATACAGCAGTCATACAAACGTGACCCCTTGTGCACAGTTACGGCTATATAAGGAAAACATGGTGCCTTCTGGCGGGAGCGGTGAGGAAGCCCCAGGACTCTATATTGCCCTGCATTCTTCTTTCCTCCTCACGGTCTTGGCCTTGTCACCTGAGGATGTGATGCTTAGAACCACTGCAGCCAACCTTTGACCATGAGCAGAGGCACAGAGGACACAGATTTCTATGATAAAGATTGCAGGGCTGCAATGTTAAGAAGAACCTTCTAACAGTGCCATCGAGCTGCTAAATCTGTCAAAGTGGGAACCCCAGCCCTCTAGATGTGCAGAAGGCTCAGGGGACGCTTTGCTACATAGTCCCCCTGCTGGGTGTGCATCTCCCCTAACTCTGAAGAAGCTGCCCACTCACCACAATAGCTCAGGAGCTGGTCAAGCCCTGCTGCTACTGAGCGCTTTGGACTGTGAATGAAGATGGGAGTCAGGCAGATCGGGGCTTAAATTCTGGCTAGTGTCTGTGTGAACTGAGTCAGCTAAACTCTGGGCGCCTCAGTTTTCTCATCTGGATGGTGGGACTAACGTCTAACTCCAAGGACAGTTCCTGTGGGTCCATTTAATGAATTTAGCACTGTACCCGGAATGTTGTAAGTTCTTAGTAAGTGGCAGCATTTACTATTTTTGATGCATTTTCTCTCCTTACACTGCAATGAGCAAGAGGCAAAATAATTGGAAAGAATGACAAGAGAGATGGTTGATTTCTGTAGGGCTGACTAGGACTTCAACAGTTTTAGAAGATTGAATAAGTTTTTCCTGTGGTCCCCTGTGCCTGGAATCTATCAAAATAATTTGAGCATGATTTGCCAAGTCAGCACAGACACTGGGTCCGGCGTGACTGACTGAGCTCTATTTCCAGCTCCGGGAGCTGACGGCTTGATGGGTGCCTGGCACCCTCCCTGCCTGCGGCATTGCCTGTGTCTGAACGGCAGGATCCCCCCCACCGGGCTGTGTTCCACTGGGACAGGGGCTGTGGTGGGGAGGGGGCCAGGGGAGCCTGGCAGGAGTGTGGTGCTCTAGCTTCGAGGCTGAGCCCTGGACATCAGTGCCACTTAGATCCAGAGTCTTGACCACAGTAGAGGAGGGGAGGGCCACCTTCCCCCGAGCTGGCTGTCAGCCCCACCCTGTGCCTTAAAGCAGGACTGGGCTGCAGGTATCAAGGCTTCCCCAGAACACCCCCAGAAATGATCACCCCTCCCTGCGCTCATCCCTTCCCCCTCCCACCCAGCCTTTCTTCTTCCCCCGTGTCTGTGGCCTTGTCCCCTCCTTCCTGCTCCCCACCTTCATCCAAGCTCCAACTGCTCAGCTCTCTGCCCCATCCAGCACTTCTGCCTGGTTAGGCCATGTCCCCACACCCCCGCTGCCCACGTCCATCTCTGAGACCTTGTCCTCTCCACTGGGCTCGGTCCCTGCTCTGCAGATGTCTCCACATTCACGTCCTCCCACTCCCGCAGAGCCACCTTGTGTGTTTGCTTTCATCCTTGTTATTTTATCCTTACACGCCTTCTTCTATCTCCGCATCTAGCCGGATGGGAATCCCATTTCCCACCCCCGTCTTTCCAGAGTCTTGCTGATCAGTCACATGGTTGACCATTCTTTCTTATAACTTACTCTTTTTCATTCATTTTTAAAAACATGTTCAGATCTCTCCTGTCCTAAAAAGAAGTGGTGAGATGAAAAGGACACCCTTGGCTGCTCTGTGGCTGAGCCTCACTAGACTCTGTGCTCCGTCCCTCCCCACCTCTTTCTCAGCCAGCAGCATTTCCCCCTTCTCTCTGGAAATGTCCTGCCCAAGGGCACAGGGACAGCCTTGCAGCCAAATCTAGAATCTTCTTGAGGCAGCAGCCTAGTGAAGTACTAGCCTTGGTTAGAATCATGGGTCACCCTTTGGGAGAGCTTAGACCTTGGCTAAGTTCCTCAACTTTTTTAGTAACCTTCTGGGGGGCGGGGTCTATTGTTTCCCTAGGGCCTAATAATAACCATAGCAAAAGTTTAGGGCAGGCACCTGCCCTAAAGTGTCCTTGGAAGTAAGTGACTGTAAATGCAGAGAATCCAGTGAGTGGGACCTCTGAAATGCTGGGGTCATTGGAGGCCAACTCCGGGCACTGCCTGGGGCTCAGGCATATGGACAGTGCCCAGTGAGAGGATCACAGGCCTGGTTTTCAAACAACTTTCAGTTTCCTTAAGGAGATAAATTAACCCCATAAAAAGAGCATTTGATGCAAGACTGTATAATTAAGTGCTAAATTGTGGTAGCTAAGTCCTACCAGAGCCCAGAGGAGAAGAGCTATGAGTCCTAGAATAGAATGCCAGTTCTTAGGGAGGGGAAAGGATTCCGTTGTCTTGAGGAATGGGCTAAACTTCAGTGACCTGGGGCTGGGCCAGCCAAAAAGTCACATGAGGCATGATGGCAGGTTTCAAAAGGAAATTTGTGGTTCAAGCCCTCCCTGTCAAGTGATTGCATGGCCAGCACTGCCCCAGCTTCTCCCCAGCCAGGATAACTAGATCCACAAATCCCAGTGGGATGCCTCTGTGTGCTACTTAGTTTGAGGCTTCCTGGCTTTCCTGGGATACCTTTCTCCAAGATAAGCCTCCCATGGGAGCAGGCGAAATCTTCCGACTAAGGCTGACACATGTAAGCCTCTGTCCCTTCCTCCAGCTGGGCTTCTCTTATTACCAGACCCCAAAGCCATGCTGGCCACTGACTTCAGCACCTGTTTCTGTCAGCCCCCTGTTAATCATAAGACTCTGCATAGGACTCAGGACAAGTTTTTGAGGGCTGGAAGTGCATTTGAGCCGAGTGCCTCCTGGCCAGCTAGATTGGCCCATCATTTCTTCCAGCCCTAGCCCCAGGCCCAACATCTAGCCCAAGCTTGAGCACCATGGTCTCTACAGGGGTTAGCTGTTTTCTCTGAGAGCTTCTATTAGTCAGAACTCTTTGTGTTATAAGAGATAGAAAACTCATTCTAAACTAGATTTTAAGGCGCCTGTGGCTCAACGGGCTCAGGCGCCAGCCATGTACACCTGAGCTGGTGGGTTCGAATCCAACCCAGGTCCACCAAGCAACAATGACGGCTGCAACCAAAAAATTGCCGGGCGTTGTGGCGGGCACCTGTAGTCCCAGCTACTTGGGAGGCGGAGGCAGGAGACTCATTTGAGCCCAGGAATTGGAGGTTGCTGTGAGCTGTGATACCACCGCACTCTATCCAGGGCAACAGCTTGAGGCTCTGTCTCAAAAAATAAAACATAAATAAAAAATAAACTAGATTTTAACATGGAAGGCAGTTCCTTAAATCATGAAGCCAAACATTATAGAAGCTCACATATGCTAAATCCAGGAGATCCAGATGTCCACAGGAGAATGCTGGATCTGTCCCACACCATCCTCTCGGGCCCTCCTGTAAGTGGTAGCAAGGGGCTTGCACTCTGCCAACTACCCTCAACTGAACAATGCCTCTTCCCTTTGTACTGGGGAAGAAATCATAGAATTGATTGTGATTTGTCTTCTTTGGAATATCTACCCAACTCTGAATCAGTTTAGCCAAGGAAATGAGATATTGTCATGGACCAGGGCTAGGTTATGTGCCCGTCTATGGAGGTAGAGTCAGGAAGAGTGGGTTCTGCTACCCAAAGAAAGAATGCTGCTTAGGCCCACACTGGTGTACATTGTAGAGGAGGAATGTCCTCTCTCCAGATGGCTGATGGCTATGAGTCCAGGCCTTGATTTCCTGTCACCGAAGACAGGAAGACTACCACTCAAACTTTTACCCTCACTCAACCTTCAGAAATGCTCAGAGGCAAGCCTGAGGTTTCCAAATAGGAAATGCAGTTTAGTTAAAGCACAGACACAGACTTTGTTGGGACATTTGATAAATATGATTATTTCCAAAAAATTTGGAATACCCTCCGAAGCCTCCATTTCCCCCTCTTTCCTGTTTCTCCTTCCTCTCTGGCAGCAGCTGACCAGGGAAGCTTAGGAGATCACCCAACTCACTACTTGTTTCTCATTTCGTTGAGTGACACCTTGGACTCCCAAATAAGAAAAGCAATCAGGAAAGTTTCAGAGTGATGTGGAGAGAGGGAAAAGAAGAGAGGGCACTTTGAAGTAGAACATTTGCACAAGGACAGAGTGCCAACCTCCCAGCAAGGTTGGCAGACGGGGTCTCTGGCAGTCAGAGTGACAAGAGGATAATCAGAACCACTTGCCACTTTCCATTGAGGCAGACGTGGAGCCCAAGTGGGAGCAATTCCTGGATGATAAATTGTTTTTTGCTCTTCCTTTGAACTTCAGGATCCATCCCCCTGGGTTTCTCTATTGATTGACAACCTCAATGGGCAAGGAGAGGGTTCCATATCCAAGAATCTAAGCCATGTCAAGGGGAGTCTCTGAAGCTAATTAAATGCGAATGTCAGCTGCCACTGATAGGCGTAGGGAAGGAAAGAACTACTTTCAGCAAGGGAACTTTCAGGGGCTGAGAGAAAAAACAAATGGGATAAGAAAAGCCTCTTGAATTTCCATGAGACATCTTTGGAGCTCCAGCAAAAGTCAGTTAAACACCAGATTTTAATGATTTTTCAAGGAAATTATTGCTTTTCTGTCATAAAGAAATTCAAAGCTAGTGAGCTATAACATTTTAATTGGCATAATTTTATACATTCAGTTTTACATTTTGATATTTTTATCACATCATGAACATTGTAAACTAATGCCATTTAAAAAAAATTATCACACCTGTCTATATAATATTCCAGGGCAAAGATATACCATACTATGTTTAAACATCTCTCTCCCTCTGGGTCACATTTCTGGGGAAGTATAGAGCTGCGTTTATTCATTCTTGTCAGCATTGAATATTATTTTTAAAATCTGTCACCAATTTGGTAGGTGAAATAGCCTCTCTTTAATTCACATATCTTTGAGTATTAATCAGGAAAAATAATAGTTTTGCATGTTTATTAGTCACTTATTTCAACTTCTGAAATTGTCTTTATGTTCCTTGCATTTTGTTCTTGTTATAAGAAATAAGTTAAAATTGGAAAAATAATTTAAATTTCAAATGTATATGAGGGTACAAAAGTTTAGGTACATTGTTTTCAATTCTAAGGTAAAGTTCAAGTTGCAGCTAAGCCCTTCACCCAGGGGGCATGCTGAAGCATTGCACATTTTTCTTAATGGTTAACAGGAGCTTTTTATATATTAAGGGTAGTACAATATCCTCTATTAGATTTATTGTTAACATGTTGCTTTGTTCTTTGTATTTAAAGTTTTTATAAAAGATATCTTGGTATTTTTCTAATATTATTATTTAGTTAATACATACTGACTTATTTTTTTAATAGTAGTATGTTTGCATGGTTTAACATTTGACAGGTGCTAAGAAAAATAAAGTATCTGTCTCCCAGTCTTACTATACTATTACTGAAGTGCCCTCTTCAACTGTTGCTAATTTCTTCTGTGTATAGACTTTCTCTATGTATTAAATACTTATATATAAATTTCTATCTTCCTTTTCTCCTTTTTACACAAATGATAAAGTAATATTTGTACTGCTATACAACTTTTTTCTCTTACATTTTTGAGTTCACTTTATCAGTATATAATTTCTTTAATTCTTTTTATGGCAACATGGTATTCCATTGAATGACATGGTAGTTTTTGACCTATGAGGTAATGTGAAGGGTTTTACAATCATATCTATCAATCTTTCCATTTATAAGATTATCAACTGGTTATATGCATAAAATTTCTCTTTATCTCTGCAACCACTTAAATACTCACTTGTGTTTTCTTCCTTTGTAGTTTTTTAACTAAATTTTTTGTTTTAAGGTAAATGTAGATTCACACACAGTTGTACAATATAACAGAGGGAGCTTTCTCATACCCTTTACCAGTTTCTGTCAATTGTAATGCTCACAAAAGTGTAATGTCCACAACTAGGACATCTACATTGATAGAACTAAAACATAGACCATTTCTAGCTGGCT
The DNA here is from genome assembly GCA_963573935.1 of Arctocebus calabarensis. Classification (NCBI taxonomy): domain Eukaryota; kingdom Metazoa; phylum Chordata; class Mammalia; order Primates; family Lorisidae; genus Arctocebus; species Arctocebus calabarensis. Next base: position 6,511 of record CAUYON010116050.1, on the reverse strand, counting down.
CTTTTATAGGCACAGTATCAACAAATGGTACTGGAGCAATTGAACATCAGAAGCCAAAAAACAACAAAAAACTTTTAGAACTGTCTTCTTTCACTCATCATAATCCTCTGGGTCATTCAGGTTGGGGTGTGATCTATAGTACGTTCTTTTCTATTGCTGAACAATAGTCTGTTATATGGCATATCATTATATATAGTATGTTTACTCATTCACCTACTGAAGGTCATCTGGGTTATTTCCCGTTTGGCTATTATGAATAAAGCAGCTATAGGCATTCAGGTAGAGGTATTTGTGTAAACACTGGTTTCCATTTCTGTCGGATAAATATTCATGAGTGCAACTGCTGGGTCATGTTGTAGTTGTGTGTTTACTTTTTAAAGAAACTGTAAAACTGTTTCCAGAGTAGTTCCACTTTATGTTTGTTCCTATTAGCACTATGAGTGGTACAGTTTCCTGCATCTCCACCAGCGTTTGCTGTTGTCACTGTTCTTTATTTTAGACTTTCTGTTAGGTACATAGTGATATCTTACTGTGGTTCTAATTTGCCTTTCCTTAAGGGCCAATGATATCGAACCTCTGGCATGTACTTATTTACCCTCCATATACCCTCTTCAGTGAAATGTCTCTTCACGGTTGCCATAGTCTGAATGTTTGTATCCTCCTAATATTCATATGCTGTTTTCCTAACCCCCAAGATGGTACTCAGAGGTAAAGTCTTTGGGAGGTGATTAGGTCATGGGATTAGAGCCCTTATGAATGAGATAGTCCCTCACCAGACACCGAGTCTGTCAGCAGCCTGATCTTGGATTTCCCTGCCTCCACACTGTGAGGAGTAAATTTCTGTTGCTTCTAGAACACTCTGTGTATTATAGCATTTTAAAAAATAGCAGCCCACACAGACTATAGCATGTCTTTGGTCCATTTTTTAATTGGATTGCTTCTTTTTTTCACTGTGGAGTTTTGGGAGTTGTTTATATATACTAGATGTTAGGCCTTTGTTGGATATGTGGTATAAAAATATCTTCTCTCAGTTGCTTGTCTCTTCATCCTCTTAACAGGATCCTTCACAGAGCAAAAGCTTTACATTTTGAAGCGCAATTTATCAGTTCTTCCTATTATGGATTGTGTTTTGATATCAGGACTAAGCCTAGCCCTCAGTCTAAAATTTTATAATTTCGCATTTAAGTATGTGATCCATTTTGATTAACTTTATATAAGTTGTGAGATTTAGGCCAACATTTTAATTTTTGTTGTTTTTTGGCTTCTGATGTTCAATTGCTCCAGTACCATTTGTTGAAAAGCTATCTTTTTATTGCACCTTTGTCAACAATCAGTTTGACATATTTGTGTGGATCTGTTTCTATTTTCTCTGTTTTGTTTTATTGATCTATGTGACTATATCTCTGCATATACCTTGTTCTTAAATAATTGTAGCCATATAAGTCTCGAAATCAGGTAGATGAATTCCTCCCACTTTAGTTTTTCCTTTTCAAAACAGTTTTAGATGTTTTATTCTTTTGCCTTTCTGTGTAAATATTACAATAATCTTGTCTATCCCAACGAGAACTTTTATGAAAATTTTGAAGGAATCACATTAAATCTGTATATCAATTAGAGGAGAACTGATATCTGCATGATGTTGAGTCTTCCAATTTATGAACTTGGTACGTCTCTCCATTTATTTAGATCTTTTTGGTTTATTTCGTCCAGTTAGTTGCAGTAGACATCTGCTATAATTGGCTGACCAAGTTTCATGGAGCTAGAGTGGATAATAGCAGTGCTGAACCACCAAACAGACAACTGTTAGATTTTTTTTGATGAATATTCGGTATTGGACTGTATTTCAGCACTTCATATTTATTCAACCATTGTGCTGAGTACTTGTGAATGTCAAAAAGAATCCAGTTTTCATCACACATAACAATATGGTATAGAAATGGTTCATCTTTATGTTGTGATGGCAAAGAAAGGAAAGCTTCAGATGATTTCTCTTCTGATGCTAGTTTAATTCATGCTGAACCCATCTACCCAGCTTCTTTACCTTGCCAATTTGTTTCAAATGGTCCAGTATTGTTGGAATAGTAACATCAAACTTAGCTGCTAACGCGCATACAGGTGAATCCAAGTGTTTGAAGAGTTTTCTGTTATTTTACTATTGATTTCTACTTTAATTTCATTGTGCTTAGAGAAATAGTCTATATAATTTAAATTCTTTTAAATTGGTTGAAGCTTGTTGGACTGTTCTTGGCTTGTGTTTTACAGGAACTTGAAAAGTAAGTTTATCTTGCTGTTGCTGTGGATTGCTCTATGACATCATTTTTTATTAGAGCCTGTTGGTGTTTTTTGAGTTCTTTTATATCCTTGCTGTTTGTCAGTCTAATTGTTCTGTTAATTTTTGAGAGAGTGATGTTGAAGTCTCCAACTGTGACTGTGGGTTTATGTGTTTCTCCTTTTAGTTCCATTAGTTTTTGCTTTACATATTTTGCTGTTATTTGCTGATCTTGGTAAGACATATTAATCTTATTAGGAGTTAGCATTCTAGACTTAGTTGACTAAATAAGTTTTATTGTATTTCTAAACAAATGTTTTTTGCAATCTATGTTTGCAAACAAATGTTTTTTGCAAGAAATGACAACATTTTTCTCCTGCGATTTATCTAAAAGTAATGGTGACTTCAGCATGAAGCACATTTTATTTCTTCATCATTCTTAAATGTTTATATTCAAAGTTCCAAGAGGGGAATGAAGTGACCTAGTTTTCTGTGAAGAGGCCTAAGGGTTATCTGATATTGGGATCATTGGTTGCAAAATGCCTAAAGTTTCAGTCTACTATGGAAATATTGACTTTATGTAGTTTAAGTAAAAAATATCTACTTCTGTTAAATTTCAGACCTTTGGGAAATGAGGTCTATAAGAAGTATTGTTAGCAAAATGATTATGAGTATGGGCTTCAGAGGTAAAGTTTGGACTTTGAGTTCTAGCTACACTTCTAACCTCTGTAACCTTAGGATAGTATGTAAAGTAGCCAGTAGTTTCCCTGTCTATGAAATGGGAGTGGAAACCTCCTAGGACTGTTTTAAGGATCAAGTGGGTAACCCAGTGCCTGGCACTCACTCAATGTTTGTTGCTGTCTCAGTTGGAGAAAGGATGACACTAATGGGTTTGGGATTGGCTTTACTTCCAATCCTGAGGGTTTTCCCAGGATGAAAATGATTTCTTTTCAATGACAAACACGTGGTCAGTCATAGGGACATTTAGCAGAGAGATGTGTAGGTGGCTGGCAATTGTCAGTCAACTTTACTAGTACGTGTTTCTGATCTTGTGTAAGAAACATCATCTTGAGAAAGTTGAGGTATGTTCACTTACATACTTGTATTTACATAGTTAATCACACTGACTGGTCATTGTGCAAAAAAGCATGCAGCTTACACGTGGAGAGGCTCAGCCACTAACAAGCCGGGTATTAGAACCACGTGTGTGGCATCTGTATCCAGGGTTATCATTATTGCTTCTGCTCAGACATGTTGAAAACTAACAGCAAAACTGAATTTTCCTTTAAAGTAGTAAAAAGATTTTTAAAAACCAACAACTTACATATCATTAATAAAGAAGGGCAAAAAGGGTGGCAGAGGTTAGGAAAAACCTCAGAGGCTAAGCAGATTTTATGAACTCACTGAATCTTTCAATTTTGCAGCGACTTTCTCACTGTGGGCTTTATTTTGTTAAGTCATTTTGATTTAACCAGGAAACCAGAGTAAGAAAGGCCAGTTGGCAGGAAACTGTTCAATGCTCTATAAGATATTTGTTTCCATTGGCACAATATTCCATTGGGAATCTTCATAGGATTATCAGGAAAAGAAAGAGTCACCTTTTATTTTAAGGGGGAAATTGACCTTGGTTATGTGTCAGTATTTCAGGGTTCTACATTTTATCTGTAAAATGTGATTTTTTCATCGCAACTTTGCTTTGTTAAAAAAAAAAAAATCAGCAAAACAGATAACAGGTCTGGGGTTCCATTAACCATAGGATAGCTCTGCAAGGCTCTACAGCTGCTCTTAAAAATTTGGGGGGAACAAAAATATTCCCTTTGCCTGCTGACCTCATTGTATGTTCTCATGTCTTTTCCCTATATCTCCCTATTGCCCTCCAAGTCAGAGACCAAGAAGCTAGAACCACATGTCTGAGGCAGGCCCTGACCACTCCCCAACCCCCAGCACATGACAACCAGTCCTGCTGGGGAAATGCAATCTGCATCTTTGGGGAGAAGGCTCATGGGCCAGGCAGGTGGACCCTCAGATATGTTGGAGGGTGGGGGCCAAACATATTTAAAGAAACTGAACTGATTTTCACCGCTACCTTCCTCAGAGATGGAATTAGCACCATCAAGAAGTTTTTATTAAGTGGCTAATGAAGTATGGTGCTCTCAGGGCCCATCTTCCAGTGGGGGTGATTCGTTTTGTAACTAGTTATCTAAATAAGAATGTGTGTGGCATGAACTCCAGTTTTATTGAGTTTTTATATGACTGTGGTGTTATTTACTGCAGATGTTTCAAAAAAACAAAAGGATTCAAACTAGAAAAGGCAGATGGCCCTGTGGTTGGAAGACAAACTGCTGACTGGCTTTCCCTGCTGCTGCTACAGTCACCTGGCAGGCATCTAAGGGGGTGATAAAGTGACAGGTGTGCTGGAGACTAGGCCAGCCGTCTGTCCTCAGGGCTTCTCACACACCATCTGCAGTGGCTGAGCGTGGGCTGTGAGTCAGAGCTACAAGTGATGAAGGGGGAGGAGGAGGGGGGGACTGACCTGCTCTGGAAAATCACCTCACTTGCATGGGGGGAGGCCCATGCAGGAAAATGGCTGGGCTACAGGTTATGAATTAAGCCACACTCCTGCTTGAGTAACAGCCCTAGTGTTAAAGATCCTGATGAACTTTGGTCTCAATTCATGCTTACATGGGGGAAGAACTTGGATAATATAATTCTTAAGTGATTTGCAACTCGCCTTTCAGGCAGGTTTTATTTCAGTTCTACATGAAGCCTACTCTCAGAGCTGCACAGAAGCAGCCGAATAAGTGTTTGCTTAGCTTTGTTCTCCACCTTAGGCTACAGCTGGGGATGAATGGTGTAGATCAAGTGACAGGAGTTGGCCAGTCCTCTCTAGAGCCTCACAGAACCCGGGGATTACCAGTTTAGGTAAGGTCAGGGTCCACTGAGCAGCCCTGAGGCCTAGGAGTGAGCTGGCTGGGAGGTCAAGCAGGGGAAGTGACATGGGGGTGGGGGTGGGAGGGGTCTGACATGACCTGTAAACAGTGCCACCCGGGGACCCACCTCATTCTCCTTCCCACACCCCTCTCTGACCTTACTACCTACAACAGTACTTGTCAAACTGAGGGTTGCAACCCATTAGTGGGTTGTGACATTGATTCTGTGATTCCCAACAAGCCTATGGGGGAGGTGAAATTGACTCGAGAATCAGAATTCTTCAGAAGTAGCACTTACTGTTTCCTGGAGTGTATTCCAGGTGCCTTGTGTTTATTTACTGGGTAATAATGTGAAACATGTCCCTTCTGTGAGTCAAAATGTTTAAAGCAGCTGGGCTTTTCTGCTAGCAAACACCTCTTCTTACATAGGGTCTTCCCAACCCTTCCCCAAAAGAAAAGTCTTGCCAGCTTCAACCCCAGCAAAGTTGGGCACATTTACTCTAACTTAAAAGAGACTATTGTAAGAACGTCAACCAACCCGCCAGTTGAGGTTTGTGTCCTCACGATGTCCTCTGAATTCAGAAGTGTGTGCTGCCTCTGAGAGAGAGAATGACTGCTGGGGGTGGGGCGTTGGGGGGGACATTTTGGTTACTATTGCTATATAATAGACTACCCCAAAATTCAGTGCTGATTAAGAATGGGCTCATTTTATTACGCCCATGAATTTACATGGGGTGAGAGCCTGGACAGGCCATAGCAGGATGGCTTTGTCTCCGCTCTGTGAAGTCTGAGGCCTTAGGGGAAGACGGAACTGGAGGTGGCTTGGCCTCACTCACAGGTCTAGCCCTAATGTTTCTGTCAGAGAAACCTCAGCCGAGGCTGCAGCCACAGCGTGACGATAGCTTCTCCGCCAGCCTGCGCTTCCTCCCGCCGGGCAGTCGGGCTGGGCAGCCAGGAGCCCAAGAGATACTGGTAGAAACTTTGTGCCTTTTTCTAACCTCAGAGGTCACTGCTGCTGGACTCTAATGATTTCAAGAGAGTTTTTGAGGTAAACATGACAGACCTCACCTTTCCAGGGAGGGAAAGTGAAAATATTTGTGAAACATTTTTATAATTATTTTTTTATTTTTTTTATTGAATCATAGCTGTGTACATTAATTCAACCATGGGGTACAGTGTGGGGGCTTCACATGCAATCTGAGATATTTTATCAACCTGATTGACATACCGTTCATGATATTTTCTCGTTTCCTATATGAAAACATTTTTGATCCTTGTTTAGAAGTTTTCTCCTGACCCTTCGAATATGTAC
>CAUYON010116047.1:0-67230 GCA_963573935.1 Arctocebus calabarensis | reverse complement strand
CCGCTGGGATTACAGGCGCTCCCCGCAGCGCCAGGCTGGGTTTTTCCATTTTTTTCATGAGTCGGGGGTCTCACTCTCGCTCAGGCGAGTCTCGAACTCCTGAGCTCAAGCAATTCTCCCTCCTCAGCCTCCCACAGTGCTGGGATTACAGGCGTGAGCCACCACGCCCGGCTAGTTTCCTTATTTTTAAGTTAATTATGACATATATGAAATGTACGGATTTTCAGTGAATGGCCAATATAGAGAGTTTATCCATCATTCCAGAAAGCTCTCTCATGGTTCAAAAAGCAACCACTGTTGAGTTCTATTGACAACAATTAGTTTCGTCTATTATGAATCTTCATGTAAATAAAGGCAGAGAAATGAAATCACACATGCTATGACATTGTTTTGTTCAGTGTAATGTTTTAGAGACTCACTCATGCTGTTTTTTCGTATCATAGTTTTTATTGCCAATCGGTGTTTTCACTCTATGAGTATGCCACCAGTTTTAGCCACTCTCCTATTAATGGGTATGTGGTTTACTTCTTTCACACCTGCAGCAATGGAGTCCTCAAAAGAGAAAAACAGGTTTTGTTGAGAGAGTCTAGAAGCCTTTGGTGAACTACGCATGAAATCAGGGGACATTTTAACTGAAAGAGCTCTGTCAGAACAGGAAGGACACAAGACAAAATGCTTTGCTTTTGTATTTCAGTGACCTTTGGATCTTATTGACCCCAATCAGGCTTTAGAAATCAAAGCCAATTGCATCACTAGATTTTTCTGCACCTCCAATCTATCAGTTATCTTCTTGACCATCTTACCAAAGTGATTCCAAGATGAATGAATTTAAAGATTTTCCAGTGGTCCTGGTGTGTGAATATACATGGACTTTCTTCACTTTTCGGGTCTTTATTTCTCTTTGTCTTATTAATTGCCTTCCACAAAGCAACAGAGCTATCTAAAAAGTACTTTGAAATCCCTGGATGAAAACAGCCAAAGCTATGAAAAATATCAGCATTATTATATCAGTTAATAGGCAATTGAAGCTATGAAAGGAATAACCAGAAAGACAAATGAATGGCCAAGAGGTAAAACAATTATTTAAAGGAGAAATAATGGGTAATCATAACCAGGGTTCTGAGAACAGGAATAAAATATATCAGGAGAAGATGGATCTTAAAGGAACATAGACTTAATTAGAGGACTGTGAAAATGGACCCTATCAGACGGTATCAGATAGCGCTGGCAATGCTTTACATGAATTAGTTAAAGTGGTAAGAGCAATGGTGGAATGTATTTTGATCTGTATTTTATAAAAGCATATAAACTGTTGCCAGAGAAATATATTTTGGAGAAATTTTTCAGAACCAAAACTGCTCATATGTTAAAAAGAAAACAAAAGCAAATTTTTGAAATCCCGAGAAATAAGAAATCATACAGTTAACAACAATCGGCCCGCTATGCCCTGACCTTCAACTCTGAAAGTATGATGAACTAATGTGGTTGATCTGTTAGTTGAAACAAATGTTCAGAAAATGTTGGAACGGAAGCGTATGAGACACGAGGGAGTGAGTTGGTTCTCTGGCCAGCCAAAAAGTCCACTGATACTAGAGGATGGGCAATTCATTTAAAAATACACGAATTAATAAATTATTTTTACTATAAAAGTGAGAGGAGTACCATAAAACAACATAATTACAGCACTACCGCCCATTTATAACAGGTTTGTTTTTTTTTTTCCTTGTGGACAGGGCTATATCAATGTTTGTCTGGGTGAAATTACAAAATACTTACAAATTTCTAATTAAAAAACAGAATAACTCAGATACAAAATTCAGATAAAGGTTAAAAACTCTACCACGCATTGGAGACATAACTGCCTTGGAAAGGGGGGAAAAAAAGTCTTTTATTTTATCCCGATATTAACAAAGTGTTTAGAAAAGAAAGATAATCTCTTTCCAGGACTCTTTAGGTTATTATTCCTGATAACTTGTTTTATGAATACTAGCCAATCTTTAAAAACTGCCTGGAATGAATAAAATTGGAAATTATTCATCAAATGTATTTGTTGATTAAACTTACACGTCCACTTGGGCTTACAGAGGGCCGTGGGTCTACTCCTTAGGGTATGGCTTTTACTTGTTTTTAAAATGTTGAAGCCCTGGTAACATCTAACAGTGCTGCTGACATGATATCCATGGGGGAAAACTTTGCTGGAACCTAAGCCAGACTCCACCTCGTCTGCATTTCCATTGAAGTCCCAGAGCTTACAACCTTGTAATGTAAGTCTAGAATAAGCAGCACTTTCTCTTTGTGTACTCACTGTGCCGCAGACGATAGTATATAATAGCAAGGATGAGGAATTATCTTCAGCCTCTCACAAATGAATTAAAGCAAGACACGAAGGGTAAAATTAAGTATTGCACACGTGTTAGGAAATGACTTTAACAACGAGGATAGGAGATCACAGCATGTACACATACACATGTGTACAAATAGGCCTATATGAATATGTATATGTGTGTGCAGACAAACATACTCCTTATTTAATAAGCACAGATAAATTTGTTAATTCTGACAATGGAACTTCTGGTACCACCATGCCCCCTAGCTCCACATTAAAGTATTGTTTGAGCTTTTAATAATTAGATGGTTATTGTGTATCCCCTTAAAGCATTAGTAGCTCTGGATAAACTGACTAATGCAGCATTTTGCATCGCATGTAACGTATAAAATTTCAGGTCAAATATAATATCATAGAAAGCATCATAGAGTAGACATAAAATACATGTCAATCAATAAAGAATATAAAACAGTGCTTTAAATATACCCTATTGTTCTAAAGACGCCAGTCTGTCCTTTTAAATCTCAACACCAGCAAGTGCTGGGAGCTAAACAAAAGGTGCGTGGAGCTGTGGGCCAGGGGGCCTTTATGCTTTGAATTAACAAAAGTCAAAAGCAGAAAATTGCTTCAAATATTCAAAACCATGTGGTTGGTAATATGGCAAATACTTGTAATTCTGACCAAAAAGAGATTAGCCTAAATTATGTAAACTTGTGTGAGTTGGTTAAGATGCTTTAAAAGCTCAATTGCATGAATTTAGAGGAAGATTGCCTCTTGGCAACCCAGATTATTAATAAAAATTGTGGCAGAAAATAAAGAATAAAAATAGGACATTATTTATATTTCATAAGAATGTTGAGATTGTAGCAGGGGTGTGGAATCAGTTTATTCAGGCTTGTTCTATAAAGAGACTAACTCTAAAAAGACTATTCATTGGGCTTTTAAAATTTCTATGAATATAGGTCTGTATAAATCCGTTACTCTAAGGATGCTTACGTCTTTCTAATATGTATTCCGGGGAATAGAACTTTCCTGATAGAGGAGGAAATCTATAAAATTTTACCTTCCCAAAATAAGGGAATTAAATTTTCAATTGTTAGACCACAGACCTCTAGAATACTTTTCAGCTTCGAGTGGTCTGTTGGCAGTGTAATTTCAATAAAGGCTCCGGGGAAGTGTCAACACCAGCCTCACTTCTCCCCTTTTTTTCTTTTAATCCCTGTGGGGCTCTGTGATTTTGTGTGTGTGTGTGGCTGGACTAAAGTTGTGTCCACGGGAGACTTGCACCATAAAGACTGAAATGTTAAAGAAAGCTGCAAGGAACAGCTTTGAGGCAGGGTTTCCAGCTTTGTCATCACGCTTGAAGAATTTTCTGTTTAATGTACTGTAATGCAGTATTCAACGGGGACACGTTTAATTGAGTTTTACACAACCCAGTTGGGAGTAGCGCTGCAAGGTAGGTGATGTCTAGGTTTTTAATCTTCCACTCCAGAGAGGCTTGTTGACGGAGAGGTTCTTTCTCTTTGTAAGGGAAAAAAAAGGAAGCATGAGAAATGATACATCCGTGGATAAAACCAATTGGCAACCCCCAAAGGAATGAGGGCGATAAGGCGAATCCAGCACTTGTAAGAAATAAAAGAATCCAACTGTTCATTTAAATGAGAAACAACACGTGATGGAGGAGGCAGGGAGGCTGGGCTCAGGAGTGAGGAGGAACCGTCCCTGCCAAACGGCCCCACTGACGCAGGGGGTAGGAATTCTAGCCAGCACTGGGGGATGCTGAGGGGGTTGTCAAAGAGACACTTACAGGTGTGTGTTTTTAAGGAGAATGAGAGAGAGAAGAGGGCATTTGTACATTAGGGACAATGAATAAGGTGGCAGGAGTGGGTGCAGAGGGGGTTGCTGTTACACAAACAGCACTTAAAATAAATCACCATTTTCCAACCTAACCTCTGTATCAACCTGGGTAAAAATAGCACCAGACCCTGTCAAAAAGACAAAATAATACCTTATATATCAGCTCCAAGGTATTAAATTTCCTTAGCTCTGGCAGGCCTTTTTTCTCCTTCTTTAGCAGCCTAAGCTGGCAAAAGCATGAAGCAGCTGCAGTGTCCAGAGATTGCAATTCTGTTTTGTCTCCATGACACTAGACTTAATATGTATCTCCAAAGTTGGTTCCAGCAGAAACTTTTCAAAAAATAATTTTTAAAAAAAAATATTTATTATCAACTTTCTGGTCCGCGGCAGAGAAGGGCAACTAAATAAAGGACTTCTCAGGATACTAATACGTTTAAGGCATCCACTTAAAAAGGAATGCTGGTCCTCCACCGGGTTGCTTTCTCTGCGGAATCTTTTGGGATTGCCTCTTTTGATGCTGTCTCTAACGGCAATGGCTAGTTGTTAGTGTGGCCGTGCTTCCATCCCAGTAGAAGAGCGTGTGTGATAACAGAGTCCCTGAATTCCTGCACTCCACCTGCAGTGAGGGACAACAGTCTGAGAATGTCCTGTTATCTTTCATCGGTGTTTGTGGCATGCAGATAACTGAGGCATTGTTGCCTGTCAGGGTTGTTGCTAATTTAAGGTTGCTGACATGGTACCTGGCGCCCTGCTCGTTGGTACATTACTGCCGTGAGAAGCACTGCTGTTTTAATACTTTAAACTTAATTTTCTTTATTCAACAAATATTTCTAATACCGGGCACTAGTATTAAAACTGAGAACCATTCAGACACTGTTCCTGCCTGTGTGAAGTTTACGCGTTAGTGCTAGTGGACATAAAAATCACACGGATAAATATAATATTTTAAAATGAAAAATTGACCTGTGATTGGGATGTGGATTGTTTAAATATATAGAAGTAACATTTTTCCCCTTTTTTTTCCCCCAGTTGTAAGACAGAATTTATTTACAGACAAGAATACAGAAAACACTAAAGCTCTTGGTAGAGAAAGAGAACTCAAGTGGGGAGAGAAAAGCTCTCTCCGTTTCTCTCCCGGTCATTCCCTGTCTCCCCCTTTATAGGCTTTTAGTCTCGGGGTATATATAGGTGTATGGGTTCCTTGACCAGGAACGAATGAACACAGTCCCTTTCGCCCGGGGGCAAGGTGAATGAATGTATCAATGAATGGATAAAGTCCATTCATGGAATTGAGGACTAGGAAATTCACATGAAATTGACCTAGGCATAGGAAATGGGGGTTCCACATTTAGTTCTCAGTGTAAAGTGAAGGAGACACCAAGGCACAGGTGTCTCTCCTTGGCAGTTGTTCAGCCTTTTTGGCTATTGGAACCTCTGGTGGGGGTTGGAGGTCCCCCTCCTTGCCTGTCATCCAGCCCACTGGCTCTTCAGCTGGCTGCCACAGCACCGACATCGCCAAGGAGAAGGCGGCAGGTCCGCCAGCCCCGCTGAGCTGGCTAGGGCGCCAAATGTCCTGCATCAATTCTCCCTCTCCGAGTAGAAACTCCAACTGCTGTTAGGGAAAAAGGGCAAGAAACTCTAACTGCTTCCTGCTGAATCGGGTGATGATAGAAGGGGGCAGTTAGGGTTTCTCTGGAGGGAGATAACATTTTGTTTTTTTCGTGAAATTAATGTAAGAGACCATGTAGGTCATCTTAGATAGATCACTTTGGATGTTACCCATATTTATTGAACGATTTTTTTTTTATGCACGTACTATGTGTTCGCATTGTTTTATGAGTTCTCGTGGGACGCTACCATTTTCTCAGTTCTTGTTGCAGTCTTATGAAAGAGCAATTATTTTCATAATATTACCTAACATTTAAAGCGTCTTGTACATCACAAAACATTTTTTCTATTTCCGTCTCATTGAATATGTCCGTCAGTCATGCCGGGTATTGACCCATTTTATACAAGGGAAATTGGAGGCCTGGAGAGATAAGTAACTTTCATAGAGTTTCACAAGAAGTTCAAATTAAGTTTGTGGTTCCTAATACAGTCCAGTATAATTTTTATTTTGCTATGATGTTTCTTATTGTGACTTATTCTAATTTTCCAATAGGCTGGAACGGTGTTTTTATATTTTGAAAGGCAAAGGTACTTAGCAGAATCTGGGCATCTGTTTCATCAAAACAAGCATATGGACTTTAAATTTCTCATGCATCTCTCCTTAAGATGGGATTCTCATTGAAAAGCAGATCATTTTGGTTGGAATAGATGAAGAAATTTTGGTCTTACACAAATAAGTAAACTAGAAAAGGGAGGAGTATTTCAGATAATTGTGAATCTTCCTTTATGATCGATAAAATAAACAAGTGATTTCTTTTTTAAAATTTCTAGTTAAAATAAGGGTACAGATGATTAGGATATATCATCTACATTTATAAGATAAAGTCTAAAGCCTGAGTTGTATTTGAGTTTCCTTTACCCAGGAAGTGTGCCGTATACCCCTACATTGTCTAATAGGTGGGAACTTACTAAAATGCCTCTCCCCTCCTCCCTTCTTGAATTTAATTGTGGTTTTCTCTTGTGTGGACCTGTAGTCATTGATCTTCTAGTTTCAGATTAGTACTGAGTACATGGGGTGCTTACTTTTCCATTCGTGAAGTGCTTTCCTTAAAAGAATACTCTCCAAATCCATCCAGGTAAATACAAAAAATACAAAGTCTCTGTCTTTTTTATGGCTGAATAGTGTTCCACAGTATACATATACCACAGTTCATTGATCCATTAAAGATTTGATGGGCTCTTAGTTTGTTTCCATGTCTTGGCAGTTGTGAATTGGGCTGCTGTAAATATTCAAGTGCAGATGTCCTTACGGTACAATGATTTTTTTTTTCTTCTGAGTGGATACCTCGTAATGGGATTGTGGGATCAAATGGGAGGCCTACTTTTACTTCTTTGAGGATTTTCTATTCTTCTTTCCTAAAAGGGTATATTAGTTTGTAATCCTACCAATATGCATAAGTGTACTCCTCTCTTCACACCCCTGCCAGCATCTACAGCTTTTTAAAATTCGTAATTTTAAAGTGATACTAAAAAAATTACTTTGTAATCTGGGCTGTTCTCACTGGTGTTAGGGTGATACCTCAAAGTGGTTTTGATTTGCATTTCTCTGATTATTAGGGACAGGAGCATTTTCGTGTGTTTCTTGTTATCAGTCTTGTTAAAAGGTTCTGTTCATGTCATTTGCCCATTGATTGATGGGGCTGTTTGCTCAGATAATTGTGGATTTTTTTTGATTGATAAAATAAACAAATACTTTCTTAAAGGTTGGTAGACTCTGAAACAAAATCAATGACTTTTTGTACTTTATTGAATTAAAATCCATTGGTCTAGAATTCAAAATAGACCTTCCATTTGATCATGCAATCTCTTCTGGCATCTATCCAGAAGAAACAAAAATTATTTTATCATAAGGACATTTGCACTAGATTGTTTACCGCAGCTCAATTTATAATCATCAAATGCAGAAACAACCTAAGTGCCCATCAACTATTGGATGGATTAATAAACTGGTGATATATGTGTACCATAGAATAGTATTCAGCCATAAAAAGATGGAGACTTTATAGCTTTTGTATTAACTTGGACAGAGTTGAAACACATTCTTCTTCATAAAATATCACAAGAATGGAAAAGCAAGTATCCAATGTCCTGAAAACTAATATAAAGCCAGTAGATAAACTAATACATGCCCATACAAGTAAAACCTTTAATTCAATTAAAGGGAGGGGGGAGGAAAAAGACAGGAGGAGGCAGGGGGATTAGTGTACTCCCACCTAATGGGCGCTGTGTAAGGGTATATGGCATACCGTCCGGGAGCAGGACAAAACCGCAACAGGGACTGTACCTAACAAATGAAAACATTGTAACCTAATTGTTGGTACCCTCATATTAATCTGACATAAAGAAGAAAAGATTTAAAAACATAAAATAAAATAAAATCTATTACCCTCTCTTGCATTGATATCATGTGTTGATTGGAAAATATTGAGGCACTGAGTTCTGTAGACCTTCCACATGCTAACGCATTCATTACACCCTATCAAATGATCCCTATCATTGTAAGCCCCTCTGATTTCATCATAAAATTCTGTATTTGTATGCTTTCAAGTTTTGTAAAATTCTTATTTTCACTTAAAAGCTAGAATTTTAAATACTTTTTATTTTTTTCATTTAAAAAATTAGCTCAGAGGGAGTTAGTGTTATTATTATTTTTTTTTTTATTGAATCATAGCTGTGTACATCATGGGGTACAGTGTGCGGGCTTCACATGCAATCTGAGATATTTTTATCAACCTGATTGACATACCATTCATGATATGTTATCGTTTACTATATGAAAACATTTTTGATCCGTATTTAGATGTGGTGGTAAAGGTAGCTCTTTAGACTGTTCATGTAAGTATATTTTCCAAAATATTTTTAGAGTTACTACCTCTTTTATTCTTGCAAATATATTTTCACATATTTTCATCGCCTTCTATCTTGAGTTGGTATTGTTTTGTAATTGTATTAAGTCCAGAAATATTTTGGAAGGAGTTAAAAAATGTAGACTCTATATTTTTTTTCATTTTTTAAAAAATGGGGCTTACATATTTCTCGTTTATGTTTAGGTAGTTTTCATTTATTTTTTTTGATATTGTGAATTGTATTTCTTTGTCCCCATTTCATTTCCTAACTAGTAAATTTTGTGGTAGAAGAAAGTAATGGATTTTGCCTGTTTGATTTTTGTACCTAAGAAAATTACTGAGCTCTTTGGCAAGTTTAATAGTTTATTCATCAATATTCTTGGATTTCTAATATAAAAAATGAAATCATCTACAAATAATAAAACTTAGGCTTGTCACCTGTAGCACAGTGTTTACGGCGCTAGCCACATACACTGAGGCTGGCAGGTTCAAAGCCGGCCCCGGGCCAGCTAAACGATGACAACTGCAACAAACATTAGCTGTGTGTTGTGCTGGGCACCTGTAGTCTCAGCTACTTGGGAGTTGAGGCAAGGGAATTGCTTAAGCCCAAGAGTTTGAGGTTCCTGTGAGCTGTGACACCACAGCACTCTGCTGAGGGTGACATAGTGAGACTCTGTCTCAAAAAAATAATAATAATAAAATTTAAAAAAAAACAAAACTTCAATTCCCCCTTCACCAATAATCTGTCAATAATTTATGTTGCACAGATTGGAATGTCCTTTTACAAAGGTAAATTATGGCAGCAAAAAGTGGAACCAGTATTGTATGTCATTTTCCTAATTACACAGGAGGGGGCCCCTCTTGTTTTACCATTAAGATGAATGAATGCCAAGATCATTGCTTTGATATAAATTTTTAAAACTAATTTTAATAGTACCGCTTTAATCCTTCCCTATAGAGTTTTTTTTAATTAAAGTATAATGCTGACATTTATCAAATGAATACTGTTAATTGTTGAAATAACCATGTAGTTTTGTCTTCTTTCCAGTAGTCAATGGATAGATTATATTAATTATTTAAAAAATTTCACATTCCTAAAGTGAACCCTACTTACTCAATTTGTGTTATCATTATAATCTTTTCCTAGATTTGAAACACTAACATTTCAAGCAGAGATTATGTACCTTTAGTTTTTTTGTTGTTGTTGCAGTTTAGCCAAGGCCGGGTTTGAACCCCCACCCTCAACATATGGGGCCGGTGCCCCACTCACTGAGCCACAGGCGCCACCCTATGTACCTTTAGTTTTAAGTGTGGTGTTCCATTGTAACATGCATGTGTATGTGTGTGTGCTTAATAATGTTTTAGAATCAGGGATATGTTAAGTGCATAAACTATAAGGGGCTATTGTCTCACTATTTCTCTGAAAGTTTCAATGTGTATCCATGTTACACGGTGCATTGATCCATTTAGGATTTCACCCTCTCTTGAGAACTTTTGGTCATTTATAATTGCTTAGATGGTCATATTTCTCATTGAGAGTATCCATTGTTTAACATTATAATTGATTTATAAAACTCTACTTATTATTCTGCTATCATTTTAAAGTATTCCCTATTTCTCTTCAAGTAAATTATTTGTCATTATAAACCTTGATTAAATTTTCAAGCTCACACATGAAATGTCAGCTTTCTTTTTTCAAGAACAAGATAATCAATATATTCTTTCATTCTACACCTATACCCCCTTTTTAAATTTGTATTTTTATCAACACATTCTTCTACTTGCTTTAAATTTTCTTTTACAATTTCTTAAATTGAATGTCTTCTTGGTTGAGTTCTATTTTTAATAAATATATATATAGTCAATAAAATTATGAATTTGGCTTTGAGTATGACTTTGGTTATATCACAGTAATTTCAGTAGGATGTCATATCCATTGTCTAAAGGGTAATTTAATTTTTTTTCTGATTTGAAATATTTGATTTATTGTGGTGCTTATATGCCTACCTTTTGTTGGTAATTTCTTATTTTATTTCAATTTGGTGAAATTGAAATATGTTCTTCCAAATTTATACTGTTTGAAATGTATTGAGTTTTTTTACTAACTTACTTTTCTATGACTAATTTGCTAAACATTTATTAAGAATATATATTTTCAGTTTTAGAGAAAAGAAGAACATTAACTATTAACTGAATTATATCAATTTATTTATTCAAATCCTCTGTGTTCAGATTTACTTTTTTGTCTAATTGATCTAAGAAAAGCTGACATATGTGCATTCAATCATTCATCATAATTTTAAAATTATTTTCTTATAGTTCTAATATTTTTTCTTCATATATTTCTAATCTGGAATATTATACCATTATACTGGTTTAGGGAGCTATGTCTTTTATCAATAATTATCTATGATTTTATCTGAGTCCTTTAATCTTAAGAAATACTTTGAACTTTAATTTTTTTTTCTTTTGTATTAGTATTGTTTCCTTTCTGAGTTGGTGTTTATTTATATTTTCCTAATTTTTTTTCATTTTTTTTTTAGGTAGTCTTTCAAGCACTTTTCTTTCCAAAATGGGTATCCTATCCCCAAGACACAATTCTTCTCCCAAGTTCTTAAAGAGAAGAATCTCTTCAGTCCAGAGTAACTCGAAACAACCAAAATGAGAAAGACACTTTGGAAACTCAGGCTAAGAATTATATTCATCAAAGATCAAATGCTAGATATAGCTTACAAACCAACATTTCATTCTCCTTTCTGAAGTTCTATATTTTGTTATGGTACTTCATATCCTGAATACTTTGAATCTGTTTTCTTATTTTCTCCATCCCCTGATAACATTCAGATGATCTGGTTATTTCTGCTGTGAGAGATACACGGCTGGCAGGGGCAGTGAATCTTGATCTCTTCCTTCTGTTCCCTTGGCAACCCGGGGTCTCTGAGCTGTCATCTGTTTCTGAGAAAGGTCAGGTTCTCTCTTCCTCCCCGAGTGAACCAAAAGGAAAACAATATTATCTGAACTAGCAAGAATCTGGACCAGCAGAATCCATTCCTGGCCCTGCTTTTCTTCCTTAGAAGAGATGAGTGATATCTGAGCCTGGGAGGAAAGGCTGGAAAAAATGACATCAAATAGCCTTAGCAAGTAGCATATTCTAATCTTACTGCAAGTTTGCTTGGGTGAGTTAAGTAACATCCTTGTGTTATGTTACGTGGAAGTAATAAAGACTGCTTCATAATATTGTTGAAGGATTAAGTGTGAAAACCTCTTAAATTAATGTAACAGCTGGCACTTCATCAGCCATAGATAGGTATTATTGATAATTTTTATCTAATCAGTTTATGTTATCTTTATCCTATATTCTATCGGTTTTCTTGACTTCAGAAATACTTTCTTCCATGCTTTCCTTTCATTTGTCCTTTTCTTTCTCTATTTTTAAATTAATCATTCTTCAGTTCAGAGAAAACAGAATTGAGAAAGTCAGAAATAATTTAATCTATTTCAATTCCTTCCTACACACACACACAAAATAAGCCAAAATAGCATTTCACTGACTTGGGGTCAAGGCAAGTCTTACTTCACTTCTCAGTGTAAACATTTTGTATCTATACAACCATTGGATATTTTTCCACTCTATATAAAAATGCAAATGAGTCCATAATGATAGCTCTGGGATTACAGTTCCAAAAGTTAATTGTTCTCTAAGCATGAGTTTTTCTAATCTAAAAACTTGGGTGTACTAAAAATATCTATTTCACAGAGTCAGTATGAGAATTAAATAGGACAATACATAGGAAATTGGCTGTCTACCAGGGAAGGTTCAATAAATGATGGCTGTTGTTTAAGAAAAAAAGAGCAAAAATAATAATTCTTTTTTTATAAAGCTTTAATGAGGCTTACATGAGCTAATATATGTAAGAGTTTTTGCACAGGGTTGGAAATCCACAACTTTTACTTTCTGCTTCATCTATCATTCCTTTTTTGCCTAGAGAAAGAAAAAGTCATTTAAATGAGTTGATGGGAACACTCCTTGTAGATAATGTGTACTATTTTGTGAAGCAGAGTAGACTGGGTCAATTATTTTACCCCATGCTAGTAAGAATGTCTAGCAGAAAAAGCCTCACTCAAAATTAGAAGAGCTAACTGACTCCACAGAATACTTGGCATGTGAAACCCTACTGACCTCAACCCAGCCAACATTTCTCCCCACCAGCCGTTGAGGCCTAGAATCCTACAGCCTCTGCTTTTGACTTTGGTACCCCTTAAGCCATTATTGCTCCTGCAAGAAATACTTCTGAGTAAGTAGACATACATTCCCAAAGTATGAGAGTGGACGAGATTCATAAGCTGGTCTTTAGAATTAATGTATAGGGATTTGCATGAGGGAAGAAAGAGAGGAGGAAAGAAATGCTTGTGGATACTGAATTCCAAAGAGAAACAAGAATGAATAGGAGCTACAAAAAGGAAAGGAAAATATATTGAGGATAAAGAAAATGTTGCTGATCACATAAATTCATCCAGATTTGATCCTTTGCCTCCATGCGTAAGGAACCTCCGCTGTGCCTCGGAGACGTCTGAGGGGTTTCAGCCGAGAGAAAGAAGCAGCCACTTCCTTACTGGTCTCATTGCTACTACTTCAGCCTTAAAAACTAGTGACTCAAAAATCGACTGCCTGGTTTCAAGTCTTTTCTCAAGATTTTAGGGTATATTCATGTAAAAATGTATGTCTGTAAAGATGGCACTAAAATACATGTTGGGTGCAGAACTTCTAATATGAAAGGTGAAATTAACTAGTGATTTCATGGAATCGTCCTCTAAGAACTAACAAAGAAAAGAAACAAAAGAACAGAGATATACACCTCATTGAAAACAAGCAAGCAAACAAACAAAAATCCCTCTTCCATTTGAACATCTCATCATGAAACATTTGGCATTCCAGGAAGGTGGGCCTGTTGCAAGTCCAGAAACAAATCAGATACGAAGTAAGTGACAAGATGGTTTCAGGCGTATATGTGACATGGTTTTAGGTGTCTGTACAAGTTGCTCTGTTCTTTTTAAAGTTTTAAATGTAAGCTATATAATTGCACATTTACATATGAGTGTACAGCATGGAAACACTTATATTTCTCCAGGCACAAGCATATGTGTGACAATGTCTCCCCAGGACCCAGGGGTGAATTCCTCCGACGCTGTGTCTCAGCAGTGTTGGCTGAGTGAGATGTCACATTCCATGGGTTTCAGCCACCTTTTCAGCTTCTTCATAGTACCGAAATCTCATTGTTCCACTCAAAATTTGTCTTCTCCTAGGGATCCCTTTCAAAGCATTTCACTGACTGTGACAAGCTGGAGTAAGTAAGTAAAACGCTGATGAGTTTGCATTTCCCTCTCCAGCCTCTGAGCCTTCCTGTCTTTAATCTGGCATCTCATTCTTATTGACAGTTGATGCCTTATTAAAAATTCCTGCTTGATCTTGAGATATATCAAAGGTGCTGACTGACAAGTAACTGAGTACACCTTGAATTCATCTTTAGTCACTACCACTTTAAAAAATTTAATAACATAATTAGGGAAAATTCAGAAAGACTTAAAAACTGCACATAATGATAAATCCAGATTTTAGCAAGGCTGTCAGATATTGTTACTTCACCCCCAATACCAGCACCAGAAGGACGGCCCAATTTCTGAATACATTCAAAAATAATATTTCAGACTTAGCCGTGAACTGGATGTCCTATTTTGGTCTATTCTTTCTCATGGCTGCACATTCTTTTCTCTTTTTCTTGAAAGATGTCTTTGAATAAAAAAAATGATAATACTCCAAGTTCTCCCCTAAAAGTGATGCTATAGAATGTCGTAATCAAGGAGGAAATTTTAGTAAAGAGGAATCATTTCCTGGATCAAAAGTTTAAAAGAGTTTTTTTTTCATAAAAGCTACTCAATCTGAACTAATACCATGTCCGACCTATGACACTGAAACTAAATTATCAGGAACCCCAAGATTTTGCATTTGTAAATTTGAGGTGACCCAGATGAGCAGGTGGGAAAGGGGAGACAATGCCAGACATGTTTATTTTTCAACTGGTAAGTTTCCTAAAAGAATCACTCTATGTACTGAGGATTTTATTTCGATGGGAAAAGGCCACAATTATTGTTCATTTCATTACCAAATGAGAACATGCTCAATAAAACATATAGATTGCATATTAAATACAAATCTGCTGATAATATGTACTCAGTAACTATGCTGTTCTTCCTGGAGGGTGTAAGAGATTCAGAGTGCCTTCTTGCAAATAAAATTATGCGTTCAGTGTGATATGTTTCTTATGTCTTCTATAAATCTTTAATTTTACATTAAAATAGATGCTGGATTTTATGCTCCTGCAAGGAGAAAACTTATATTCAAAAACAGAGGCGCATGACATGAGATACATTCAAAATATTTTGCAAATAGAATATGCCAGAGTTAGCAGAAAAGTTTGCTTTGGGGGAAACTTCTATTATGAATAAAATTGTTGTTTGTCACTTTTATTTTACCAAGAGGCAAATTAGTCATTGCATAGCCTGTTCTATTTTTTTCCTTGAAATCAGGTCACTTAAATCCTTCTGGGATGTATTCAGAATGAGTGCCTATATTTTCCTCTCATATTAATCTGGATAGAATTTCAAGTTGCAGGTCTTCATATAATAGAGCGTATGGAAATGGAGTCTAAAGTGTCTGACACTTTTAATGATATAACTTTATTCAAAATGACATTACTTGTGAATATAATTTAAATGAAAATGTAGATGAATTGAATCCCCAGATGACCTCAGTGGCAATAAAATTTAGTCCTGCAATATGCCTTATACTGTTCATATCCTAAATACAGCTGGTAACTTTGAAATGCCAGCATTTATAATGGAAACCTATTTCTGTGCATAATATATTACCTGTTCCTAGGATATAACAGTTATCATTCATTTTTCTTAGACAAGAACCTATGTTTAAAATATTTATCATTTAAAGTCAGAACTGGCTGAATGCTGTAAATTCCAAAGTTCAGGAGGATGGTCAATTTTTTTCTTTTTTTTTTTTGGCCAGGGCTGGGTTTGAACCCGCCACCTCCAGCATATGGAGCCAGCACCTTACTCCTTGAGCCACAGGCACTGCCCAACAGTCAATTTTGTATTCACCATCTGTTTGCCATTTTTCATATTTCTACAAATAGTGGCACACTCTGACAATGGAAAGTGAGATTTTTTGCAGTTTTTCTGGCTTAAAGGCTGAACAACTATTGTATAATTATTAAACTACTATCTCTAGATAAACCTGCAAAATATATTTTGTTTTCATAAAAGAGTCAAAGTATAGATTTGAATGTTAATTAGAATCCTAATCATATAGAAAAAAGATACAGAAAAAATACATCTTGAGATAAATACGTGTAGATAGAAATATGGAGCAGTAATTCTTAAATGCTGTGTAGTGAAGAACCAATTTATTGTGTTTTTAATTTCCAATCTGTCAAGAATGATACTTTTGTAACTATAAAATAAAAACTGATTATTAGAACATGAAATAAAGATAAACAAGGCACACAAAATACAAGCCCAGATTTTTATTATTTAAGAACATAGTCAAAGAAATTACACTGCAATAAATATAATCAGAAAAAAAGCATATCAGAAGAAAATTGCTACAAAAGTCTCCAACTCTCAACTCCAGTGCTTTGTTCTTCACAGCCGGCACCAGTTAATGTCACATAAACACTGAGATAGAATATTCTTTCTGATGTGTCTTTCTCCTTATTCATTAGGTATCTGGTATAAGCCTCAACATTTCTAAACAGTGTTCTGACAGTAGCACTTCATAAAACAAGTTTTTGCAATTTTTTTCTCTGTCTGCCTCTCCATCTCTGAGTTTGTATGCTTTCAAAAGTTAGCGCTACAGAAAAAAACGTAAGATGTGGTTCTTACCCTAAAGAAATATAAATATAAAAAGAAATATCATGAACATCTTAATGAAGTGTTTCCTCAGTGTGGTTATGAACTGGGATATGCCATAGTCAGTCTGTCCTTCCTTCCTTCCCTCCCTCCCCCCTTTCTTCTTCTTCTTAGTCTTTTTTTTTTTTTTTTTTGATAGTCTCACGCAGTTGCCCATGCTGCTAGAGTGCAGTGGCCTCAGACTAGATCATGGCAACCTCAAACTCCTGGGTTCAAGTGATCCTCCTTCCTCAGCCTCCCCAGTATCTAGGACTATAGACATCTACCTTAACGCATGACTAAACTTTCTGTTTTTATTCGAGATAGAGTCTCATTCTTACTCAGGCTGATCTCAAACTTCTGAACTCAAAGGATCCTATTAGAGTAATAGGATTACAGACATGAGCCACTGCGCCCTGGCCCACAGGGTTTCTTCTGATTCCTTATGTATAAGCACACAGAAAAATGCTTCATGTGTACAGATACTCCCACATTTCCCATAAATGGATGTAGCTGTGATTAATATTATAAAATATCTGTTCACTTAAAAATGCTACCTAAATTGATACTAAACTAAATTTAATAAGTACAGGTTTATATTCTGTTAGTAAATTCCAGAATGTAGCTAAAATTATAAGGGAAAGCATTCAGAATTTTTAAAGAAGAAATAGCAAAAATTAAGAAGAAGAATAAAAAAGGAGAGCTGAAGTGTCTGGAGAAGGTATCCAGTGGAATAGAAATGAGTTTGTGATGGAGGAATGTGTGTAACTTTGTCTCCCAGAACTCCTTCTAGATGAAGGGAATAACAGGAGTGAGCAGGTAACACTGTAACAAACTCCCGTAGGGAGAACAAAGTCCACCGTGGAGTTGAGTTGGTAAAGAAGAAATTATGCAGCTTGACTGTGGAAGACTTGGAACAATGTGGACTTGATCCATCAGATCAGGGACAAAATAAGAACGTGGCGCCAGAAATGTTGCAATCGCTGATTGACAGGCAGTAAATTCATAATGCTCAGCTTTGAGAGTGACTCTGAAGTTGTCCCACCTTGGAGGAGGAATGACATTGTAACTGATTGCTCTCATCAGCATGGCCTATGCTAAGCAAGCAGGGGCAGATATTTGTTATTCCTTCCCCAGAACCTTGATTTCTGAACTTGCTCAAGAGTTGAAGAAAACTTAACAGGTTTTCAAAAATTCAGCTCTACATATTTCACAGCATTTAAGAACTGTTGTGTATACTGGAGGGAACTAAAAGTGGTTTTATTTTTAAAAAGAGGCACAAATAGAAAGCTGTGCATTGGGTACAGAACATGAGCTAAAGAAGGTATTTTTGTAACAAAGAATACCTGCACAACAAAACAAAAACTTCATTTGTGAAACCTTTCGAAAGTCATAGAGAGCTGAAAGTCATCTTTAAAATCTCACTACCCAACTCCCTCACTTGAAAGATGCAGAAACTATGTAGTCCCAGCTACTCAGGAGGCTGAGACAAGAGGATCCCCTAAGCCCAGGAGCTGGAGGTTGCTGTGAGCTGTGACGCTACAGCACTCTACCAAGGGTGATAAAGTAAGACTCTGTCTCTAAAAAAAAATAATAATAATAAAATAAAAGTAGCAACTAGGCTGGGTGCTGTGCTGACACCTATAATGGTCTGAGCTCAAAAGTTAGAGACCAGCCTGAGCAAGAGCAAGACCTTGTCTCTACTAAAAATAGAAAAACTAACCAGGCATTGTGGTGGGTGGCTGTAGTCCCAGCTACATAGGAGGCCAAGGCAAGAGGATTGTGTTAGCCCAAGAGTCTGAGATCGTGTGAGCAATGACACCACAGCCCTCTACCCAAGGCAAGAGACTCCGTCTCAAGAAAACAAAACATAAATAAATTTTTTTAAAAATGTAGAAACAAAGACATGTGGAAGTTGTTTTTTTGCCCTCTAATGTCTGTTAACAATTTAAAGAACAGGAATGAGAATCATTATCTCTTGTTTCCAGCATTTCCATGCTTTATTTCCGACATCAATAGATTTAACCAGTCATTAAATGAGAGAACTGAGATTGAAGAATCACAAACCATTCTCAAATTTTGAAACTGAGTTACTTGGAAAAATAACATGCTATTGGTAGAAATTTTTTTCATTTTAATTATGATAACAAAAGGTTTGTCAATGAAGTTAGTTATTAAAATATAATGCATTTATTAGTAGGGGCATTCCTTCCTCAAGTAGATGGGATGGTATATTCACCAGAGCAGACTAAGGCTACAGCAGCCAAGATCACTAAATGTCACCAGCTTCACACAAAGTGATTTTGCTTTTGCAGAGTGTACTTAAGTGTCCAAATGATTATCAAGGCGGCTGTCCTATACGTGTTAGCTCAGTATTTCAGCTTCGTATTCTGGCAACTAAAGGCTTCTACCCCCAAATCACACACCCCATTTCTTTGGCTAGAGCAAGTCACACGGCCATGCCAAGGCCAAGCAGAGGGGAGTGTAACCCTCCTCCTGTGTGTACAGAAGAGGAAATGCTTACATGGTGAGAATGGCCTCACTAGTAACACCTGCGAAAAGGTAAGATACTAAAGATAATTGTGCCTCAAATGACAAGTGCCTGATTATGAATGTGTTCTGCTTTGGGGGGGCCAAAAGTCTAATGTGATTTTATGCAGGTATTTTAGTCCACAGGAAGGTAAATAATTGGGGGGAAAAAGAATGCAAATAATTGGTAGAGGTTTGTTTTTCTACTTCTCCATATGGTATGAAGCTCAAAGGCAAATGCTGTGAAGGAAAAGTGAGTTTCAGATCAAGATGAGGATACAGTTTACAATAACATTTTGCCAAATAAACAAACATAAATTTTAAAGATATCCATTTTTAAAAAACAAAATTCTGATTTACCTATGAAATAGAAACATAATTGTTTACTACTGCTTTTCCAAGTTATGTTATCTAGACATTGTGATATCTAGTTAAAGATATGTGTGTCTTTATTTTATTGTTGTTAAAAAGGTCATTTTTATATGGCACATTCCTAAAGAATTTTTAAGAGAGTCTTTAAAAACCGTCAGAATTTTGATGCCTCTATCACATCCATATCTCAGCCATAACCTCATAGAACAATTTTGAAAAAAAAGAAATTTAAATTAAAATATATGTGTGTGTGTGTGTGTGTGTCACTTGAATTGTCAGACATCACATATTGGTTGGGCAGTCACAATAGCAATGCAAATGATTAAAAATCGAGAAGTCCCTCTGATCAGCTGGTCAATGGGTGCCATGATGCCCAAGGGCCACACCGTGTTATTTAGATAGCTAATAAATTGTACTTGTACATCCTTAAATTTTGATTTTCATGTCTCAAAAATTTTAGAAACCATAACTTCAAGACGGAGCAGTGTTGCTTGGTTATTTGCACAGATTTTGTATGAGGCTGACCTTTTTGTTTTGTGAATTTCATGCGAGCCTTTTCTCTGGAGGCCAGGGTGAGAGGCAGTGGAGAACTTCTCAGATCTCATTTGCCTGGGAGCATTCATTCAGCAGAGAATGAGATACTTTGCACGTTGCCACCACACCAGCTTGTAACATGGTAGAACAAGAAGCCCTCCGTGTGCCTGTGCCAGTTTCTTTGCTGTGGAATTTTCTGGAAAAATGTTCATGCATGTACAACTTAAATAGCAATGCCAACTTTGGTCCACAAGGGGTTTTGCCAGTTTCTACTCCCTTCTTCCATGTCTGAGAGTCCTTTGTTTTATGGATTGTAAACAAGGACAACTGACCTAGCAGTGCATACATGGAGACTGCTGGACAGTCACAGAGATGGAATCTGTGGTAGATGTGTCCTCCTGACACTCAGGGCAGCACACAAAAACTGAGTCAGATTTGGGGAGAGGAACCCCATATTTGGGGCCAAAGGTTTTCAAGAATCACTTCTGGGGGGCGGTGCCTGTGGCTCAAAGGAGGAGGGTTCCAGCCTCATATGCTGGAGGTGGCAGGTTCAGACCCAGCCCCGGCCAAAAACCACTTCTGGGAAGCATCAGTCTCTTCCCTCATAGGATGAGAGGTTTTGACACAACCAAAGTAAGCCATGGTGGAACCTTGGCCCTAGCCCTCTCCTGTCAGCTCAGTGTTCACAGCTGGGGTGTAGCAGCTGCCCCACCCCAGCATGATTTGAGGACTATCCTCCGAGCCTTAGCAGACCCCTGATGTGCTAAACCACAGCCACTTTCCAAAGAACTTTGAAGGAGACCGGCTCCTTTTCTGGAAGGCCAGGCCTTAGGGTAATGGTATTAGAAGAATTAATCCTTACCTCTCACTCCACATCTCTGTCCTGTTGGCATCATTTTGTTATTAATTTCTATCTTCATTGAGTCAAATAAGCCTTTAGCCTGAGGCTATGAATTCCTATGCTGAAAAAAACCTACACCCTAATTTAATATATAAATAAACCAAAACCTAATTTGAGTATTTTTTGGTAACGAATAGCCTGGTTTCAGCTAACCACAAGCTGTCAAGCCTCAGCCAGTCACAGGCAGACAACTAATCAGCTCCAATAAAGCAAACACCTTCTCACAGCATACCAGTCTGAAGATTTCTCTGCTTTGCTTCCCTGGTCAGCCTTAAAATCTCCTTGTTCATGCTGCTAGTTGGAACCTCTTCTGCTTCTGAGTGTTGCCCCATTCATGAATCATTTTTTCCCAAATAAACCCTGTTAAATTTAATTTTTTTTTATTTCAGGTTAATGTGAGGGTACAACCAGGTCACGGGATTTGAATTTGTTAGGTAGAGTCCCTCTTGTAGTTGTGACCCACACCCAAAAGGTGTAGAATAAGTGGGAGCACCACTTCCCCTCCGTCTCCTCCATTCCCCTCCCCCAACTTGAATTGAAATGAGTTTTTCTCCTATGTGAGTATGAATTAGATCATCTACTGGCTTCGTATTAGTATTGAGTGCACTGGATATTTGTATTTCTAGTCTGGTGATACTTTGCTGAGAGCAAACCAAAACCACCCTGAGATATCACCTAACCCAGTAAGAATAGCCCACATGGCAAAGTTGCAGATGCTGGGGTGGATGAGGAGAGAGGGGAAGACTTTTACAGGGTTGGTGGGAATGTAAACTAATAAAGCCTCTTTGAAAAAGAGTATGCTAAATTTAATTTGTTAAAAGTTTTTCTTTCCACAATTGTATTAACATTAGAATATGGAGTAGGTATAACTATAAATCTTTGAAAGTTAAGACTTTCTGGCCCACTATATCATTAATTTTTGTAAATATTTTATGTGTTCCCAAAAAAATGTTTTAAATATATCTATTACATCAAACCTCTTAATTATGTTGTTTAAAATTTCTATAGCCTTATTTTTACTTGACTACCCATCCATACCTTAGAGAACTATATTAAAATGTCCCAATATGCTAGAGGATTTTTCAGCTTTCTCTATGTAGTTTTTATACATTTTCTAGTATATTTATTTTAGGTCTATTTTGCAAGGTTCATTCAAGTTAATAATATATTTTTCTAGGGAATAAAAACATTTGTCAATATATAAAAAATTCTCTTTTTATTTTATAATGTTTTTTAATTTAAGGTGATTTTGTCTTGTATTTTATACCCCTACAAACGTTCTTTTCACTAGTTTCCATGGGCATTTGTTCTATATTTTAATTTTAAACCTTCCTATAACCTCTATTTTCAGTGATAATCTTTTAAAATATAGTCACTTTTTTATGCAGAGAAGAGTCTCTGAATTTTAGTGAGGAGTTTAGTCTTTTACTTTACTGATTATGGGTGCAGATATTTTTATTTTTCTCTGCATAGTTGTACTTTTGTTTGCATATGTGTGTTTGTTTACCCTTTCTCAATGCCTTTTGACCTGAGTTTTATTTTCTCCATTTCATTTTTAACCTTTGCTGATTCCAAAGTTTTGCATTTAGTGTCTATGCTTTTAAGGATTGCTCTAGAAATTGTAACATACATTTTTAACTTAAGATGTCTAAAGTTATTCAATATCTTTTAACTCTTCCCCTACAGAAGACATGGACTTTAAAAGAGCTCCATTCATCCATTCTTTTAAATTAGACTCTATTGTCCAGAATTCAGGATTATCATGATTTTTTTTAATTTTACAAATTAGATTGTTATTATTATATGTCATCAACTTTGCTTGGATTTACCAAAATTATCATGATTTTAATTTTATTTTTTAAATTTCATTTTCAATTTAAACATAACTTGTGGAATTATTGTTTTTTCCTACCTAAATGTATCCCCGATATATTCCTTCAGGGAGGGCCTACCTTTTGTAAACTCCCTCAGTTTTTTTCTGAAAATGTTTTTATAACACGGTTGTGCTTTATAGATTGACAGGTATTTTCTCTTAACACTTAATAAATCTTACTTCATAACTCCTGTCTTCCACTGTCTCTGCAGGTAGCCAGCTGTCAGTCCAGTAATTATTCCTTTTGTAGGTGATTTTTGCCTTTTTCTTTTTAACTGACTGTAACTGTAAGATCTTCTGTCTTCAGTGTACTATGAGGTCACTACATAGTGCCAACATGAGTTTCTTTTCATTTATTTTTCTTAGGATTTACTTAAATTTTTCTTTTTTCTTTTTTTTTTTGAGACAGAGCCTCAAGCTATCGCCCTGGGTAGAGTGTCATGGCATTACAGCTCACAGCAACCTCCAATTCCTGGGCTCAAGCGAGTCTCCTGCCTCCGCCTCCCAAGTAGCTGGGACTGCAGGCGCCCGCCACAACGCCCGGCCATTTTTATTTTGGTTGCAGTCGTTATTGTTTTTTGGCGGGCCCAGGCTGGATTCGAACCCGCCAGCTTAGGTGTACGTGGCTGGCGCTTTAACCCACTGAGCCACAGGCACCGAGCAGGGATTTACTTAAATTTTTCATCTGAGTACTGCTGTCTGAACAATTGTAGGGATAACTTTGATATTATTTTTGTGACAACCCTATTCCCCATTCTTTCTTTTGTCTTTGTTAAGATAAATGTAAGTATATAATTCATATATTTTAACCACTCTTTTATATTTCCCATTTCCTTGTCTCTTGGCACTGAATTCTAGGTAACTTCTTCAGATTTCCTTCTAGTTCACTGAGTAGTTCTTCAGTTGTGTCTAATCTGCTGTTAAAACCATCCATTGCAAAGCAAATTCCAAATCCTAAAGTCTATGCTTTGGAAATATACAAGCACACATAGGTTTTGTATAAAAGGATGTTCCTTGAAGCCTTGTTTGAAATCAGAAAAAGAAAACTAAATATTTCTCAGTGGTGAAAAGGTTCAATAAATTATACACATCTGTTCTTTAAATAATACTACATAGTTGCATAGCTATCTGCATGAAGAGTGTTGTTTTCCTTATTCCAACTTGGACCATTGCCCACTTATACATAATGGAAGAAAGTAAATTTCTGTGTGTGTGTGTGTGTGTGTACACACAGAAATTTGTTACACTCTTCATGCAGATAGCTATGTAACTATGTAGTGTTAATTTAAAGAACAGATGTGTATAATTTATTGAACTTTTTCTCCACTGAGAAATATTTAGTTTTCTTTTTCTGATTTCAAACAAGGCTTCAAGGAACATCCTTTTATACAAAACCTATGTGTGCTTGTATATGAGCCCACACATAGAGGATTGTCTAAAAGTGGCTACTCCAAATAGATATTGCCATAAAAGTAAAATATACTCAGGATTTCAACGATTTACACAAAGCAATTAATTATCTCATTAATGATTTTATACTGATTACATGTGAAAATGATAATACTTTGGATATAGAGGATATCATTATACAGATATCCAAGTTATCTACATAAAGATATACTTTAGATATATTTGATATCATTATACAGATATCCAAGTTATCTACATAAAGATATACTTTAGATATATTTAGACACAAAATACATTGTTAAGATAAATTTTTTTATTTCTACTTAGTCATGTTGCTAGTAGACATTTTAAAATTACATATTACATTTTTAAATTTCTGATTTTCTAATTTAAAATTTTGTTTTATATGTGTACTTCCAGAGTTACTATTGGATCTTTTATTCTGGCAAGAATAATTTTGATATTTCACAATGTTTTTGTCAAACTGTCAATACTCTCTTATTTCTTGAACATATCCATATTCATTATCTTGTAATTCCAATTTTTTCTTTTTTTTTTTCTTTTGAGACAGAGTCTCACTTTGTCACCATGGGTAGAGCACCGTGGCTTCATAGCTCATAGCAAGCTAAAACTCTTGGTCTTAAATGATCCTCTTGCCTCAGCCTCCTTAGTAGCTGCAACTACAGGAGTCTGCCACAAGGCCTTGCTATCTTTAGAGGCGGGGGTCTCAGTCATAACTCAGGCTGGTCTCGAACTCCTGAGCTCAAGCAATTCACCTGCTTGGGCCTCCCAGAGTGCTATGATTATAGGCATGAGCCACTGTGCCCAACCTGGAATTCCAATATTCAATGTCAAGGTAGGTCTGATTCTGAAATGTGTTTCTACTGAATCCTTCTCATGTTGAGTCACTTCTCCCAGTATTTGTTAATTTTAGAATTTTATAAATGTTCTTTGTTTAATTTGCATATCTCCAACACAAGTGTGCATTTTCTTCCGCTGGGAATGTGGGACTCTACCACCCTGAGTCTGCATTAAAACAAACATTCTTAATTTGGGAGGAAGCCATATAGGTTATATGATTTTTTTAAACTTTCATTTAAAGTATACTATATGTGCACAGAAATATTCACATACCATATAGGAAGGTTTCAATGAATTTTCACAAGTGAAGCATATCTGTGATGCTGGCACCCACGAAATCAAGAAACAGAATATTATAGGTACCTATAAGCTCTTCACAAGCTCTGCACATAGTGTATGTATTATGTAATATATACTACATAATATATATATATACCATAATATATATATATACACTGTGTATACATTATTATATATCTTCACTATGTATATATATCATATTTAATATGTAATAGATATGTTTAAGTGTGTGTGTGTGTATGTATAGTTCATTCACTTGCTTTTGTTTTACTTTTGTCTTGGTGCCCAGTAGAGGCTGAGTTCAGCAAATAGTCTCAAAATCCCCCTTATGGGTGTATCCCCTTTTCTGGGGTTTGGCTCTGTTTTCCCACTGTGGGGCTTTGTCTTCTGTTCCCCTGTGATTAACCAACTAAGGCTCTTGGCAATTAGAAATATTTAAATATCCTCATAGCAAACATCATTTCTAGCACTTTAATATCTATATTTGAGTTTTTCTCTTATTTCTTGCCTTAGGAAAAGTTCCTATTTTCCCACAAGTGGAAATATATAACAGAGAGAAAAAGGAAAGAAGGAAAGAAAAGAAGGGATAGAGGGCACTCTACCCAGGGTGACGAAGTAAGACTCTATCTCAAAAAAAAAGAAAAAATATTGGAATTACAAGATATTCCAATATGGATATGTTCAAAGAAATAAGAGAGTATTAACAGTTTGACAAAAACATAGTGAAATATCAAAATTGTTCTTGCCAATAAAAGACCAAATAGTAACTCTGGAAGTACGTGTATAAAATAAAATTTTAAATTAGAAAATCAGAAATTTTAAAAAATAATATGTAATTTTAAAGTGTCTACTAGCAACATGTAAAAGTAGAAATAAAAACAGGTTTCATGTAACCTAGAAATAGAGACTTAGTTCGAGAAATTATCAAACTTGATAAAGATGAAAATTCTACAGCACTAAAAGCTTGCGAGAGCTTATTATTGAGCTGGGCACAGTGGCTCGCTCCTGTAACTTCAGCAACTCAGGAAGCCCAAGCAGGAGAGTCACTTAAAGCAGGAATTCTACACCAGCCTAAGCAACATAGCAAGGCCCTTTTCTCTAAAAGGAATCAGAGAAGTTACCGGGTGTGGTGGCATGTAGGTCTAACTACTGGAGTCTGAAGCAGGAGGATCACTGAGATTGGGAATTCGAGGCTGCAGTGAGCTCTGCTGATGCCACTCCACTGCAGCCTGGGCAATGGAGAGTGACACTGTCTCTACAGAAAGCCTTGTTATTGGGGCATATTCAGTAAGAATATCCATGAGGGTAGTAAAAAGAAAGAAATGACTCAAACCTATAACGTATGATCCCAATTTAGCAGAAAACACATAGGAATTTTTACAGACTTAAAAAATACACAAAGGAAATGAATTTAAATATTAACAGTGATTAAGACTCAGATATTCTTTTCTTCTCATGCTTTTCTGTATTTTCTGCGGGGTACACATTCTTATTGGATAATATGAACAAAAATTAGGAAGAACTGAGAAAAAAAAAAAAAAAAAACAGGAGCCAGAAAACACTTTTCCCCACCCACCAGCTTCCTACCGATGTTCTCCACAAAACAACGTTGGTAATGTCAGAGCAACCGGAACACAAGGAACAGGCCCAGTAATGCTTAACAAAAGAAATCCTCAGCAAAGTGGGACCAACACTGCTCGGCCTTCTACGGGTGCTGACTCCGGTCGAACGGAAAATGCAACTTTACCCAAGAGGGAGATTTTGACTCTTCCCGCACACGCTCTTTTTTTCTCTTGCAGCATTAAGCTGCCTTCCGCCAAGGAGCACGCCGCGGGTGCTGAAGGGACGTAACTGAACTCTCCAAATCCTCTAATTTAAGACTTACCACTTTTTGGTTCCTCGGTTTGACTTTGTGAAATACCAGAAGACACAGGATTTAGGAACGGAGGGAAAAACAAGAGTAGATTTTTGCCAATTTGCATTGTTTATAAATAATTTATTAGAAACGCCTTTTTTTCAGGCTTGTGTGGTTGATCTGCAGTCATGTTTTTGGAACAATTGTTGGAAAGCAGGACTAGTTATCAAGACCACTTTTACCATACGCAAAAAGAAAAAAAAAATGAAAGTTGTTTGCCTCGAGGATGTTTTTATGACTCTCTCCAGCATCCCAGCACCTGGGAACTTTCTCATAATATAGATTCTGGGGCCCTACCTGATTCCTACCGAATCACATCTCGAGGGATTGATGGTTTAACAGTCTCTTCAATGATCTGTGTGCACAGTAACCTTTCCAAACCATTTGAAAGCATCCAAAAATAACATCAAGCAATCGCAGTTTAAATCAAAAAGAAAAAAAGACAGTTTTATTCTCTATCAGTCTCTCACCTGGGGGGAAGCTTGCTACAAACTCTCATCCTACCAGCAAAAATTAAGTGTGAGAACTCTACAGTGTATCAATAAACAAAGGTCAGGCTGCGTGGGAATAGCCTGGTCCCTAACTGCTTGCTCTCCACAGTCAAACCCCAGGAATGGACTTTTTGTTCAATTTTTCTTTTTATTCTCTTTGAAGAGATGCAACTTTGAACTGACAGTGTCACAGTTGGGAATGGTTTTGTGCCTGCCATCAATTGGATCTTCCTCTCTGTGACTGTCTGGTGAGACAGTAAAAAAAAATAGGGACAAAACCACAACAAAATCCAAGGAAACAGGACACTCCAGGGCATAGGACTTGCCCAGCTCTGTGTTTTTTCTTAGGCATTGCCACCCTATCTGGTTTTCCAATCTTCCTTTTAAAAATCATGGTTCCAGACTACCAGTTTCCTCCCATCAAATCATATCTGTCCTATTTCCCATTTCATTAGAACTCTGCATTATGATATTATATTAAATTCTGCTATTATAGTAATTGTGTATCATTAATGTCTTAGTTTGGAATGCTTGTAACAGAACACCAAAGACTGGTTGTGGCTTAAGCAACATTTATTTTTCACAGTTCTAGAGACAAGTGGGCGATCAAGGTGCCAGTAGGTCCGTAGTCTCCTCCGAGCGGGCCTGCAGAGTGGGGAGGCTGAAGTGGGAGGATTGCTGGAGGCTGGGAGTTAAGGACCAGCCTGGGCAACATAGGGAGACCTCATATCTAAGAAAAAATTAAAACTTAGCTAGGTGTGAGGGTGGATGCCTATAGTCCCAACTACTTGGGTTGCGAGGCAGGAAGTTCTCTCCAGCCCAGGAGTTCAAGGTTGCAGTGAGCTATGATTACAACACTACACTCCGGTGTAGGTGACAGGGTGAGACCCTGTCTCTAATTAATTAATTAAGCTACATGGCAAGGGAAGTGGATAGTAGAGAGGGTAAAGAAACCGAGTCATCTATGTTTGGAACCAGTCTAGCACACCCCTTTGTCCAGTCCATTGACAAAACCTGCCAGTTTGACCTTAGGAAGACTCCACATCTGTCTAACTGCATCTTGTACCCACCACTTCATGGCCCAGACGCCTCATATCTTAGCCATCTCACTGTTCGTTCCACACCTGAGTTATCCATTTCTCACTAGAGTATTCTCAGCACAGCATTCAGAAAAATAGTTTTAAAAAGGAAACCTGATCTTGCCACTCATTGGCTCCCAGAATACGGTGAAAATACTGAATATGGAGTGGAAGACCCTTCCCCTTGTAAATGTGGAGTCTGCTTCTCTCTGCAGCCTGATGTGGCTCCCATGGACCCTCTGAGCTTCAGCTACAAGGTCCTTCCTTCACTTTCTCCCATGCTGTGTTGTAGCACAAGCCTAGGAGGCCTGTATATATGGGTTTCTCTTACTTAACTAGTCTGCGTGGTTCAATGCCATGCCTCCATCAGATTAGCATACAAATATCACTTCCTCCATCTCCTCACCTCACTGTCACACCATATGTGTAATAGGAAGGGCTAGTACAGGAGTCCTCAAACTTTTTAAACAGGGGGCCAGTTCACTGTCCCTCAGACCGTTTGAGGGCCAGACTATAGTTTAAAAAAAAACAAACTATGAACAAATTCCTATGCACACTGCCCATATCTTATTTTGGAGTAAAAAAACAAAATGGTGGCAGCACCTGTGGCTTGAAGGAATAGGGCACCAGCCCCATATACTGGAGGTGGTGGGTTCAAATCCAGCACCAGCCAAAAATTGCAAAAAAAAAAAAAAGAACAAATACAAATACGATATTTAAAATGAAAAAAAAAAAGGTGCCTATCTGCAAAAAGAAAAGATTTCCTAACTTCAGAAAAAAATAAAGTCCCCCCTTCACTGCAAAGAAGGGCCCTACTAACTGCAAAATTGAAAAAAAAAAAAAAGACCTCTTAACTTAAAAAAAAAAATCCTAACTTGTTCTTACCTCAGTCCTCAGGCAGCAACAGCTGGTGACTCATCCAACACCAGTCTCAGACTCACCCGAGACAGAGAGAAGGAGCCCAGTGGGAGAGTGCAGGCCGCACATTCCACACATGTGCACTGCGGCCCAGAAGAGTTGGATGCTAAGCAGGACAGACAGTGGAGGCAAAAACACCCAGCGGGCCAGATTAATGTCCTTGACGGGCCTTGGTTTGAGGACCCCTGGGCTAGTAATATGCTCTAAAAGCTGATAGTAATTTTGTCACTGACCTTCCTTTGTACTGAACAATTATCTGTGTTGTTAATTGATTAACATCCCCCTCCCACTAAACTATGGTATCAGAATTCACATCTACATCATCATGTCACTGCAGATCAGTGTGATATCCTAAAATATTTACCAAACTATGAAAGAAAAATAAATTATAATTTCCTTAATTTTGAATATGAGAGGATTTTTTTTTATCTTGGTCTTAAATTTTACAATAGTAGTACCTATGTACCTGAGTTTCTTCTAAAGGTCATTCCAAATAAATGGAGCAAAATAGCAATGATTTCTATGTCTTTGAAATTTACTAGTCAAATCTCTTTACTTTTAGCACATATGCCTTGCCTTCAAGAAAAGAACTGTAAGAAAAGATCTATCGTATTGAGGGTAAAATTATTCTTGAAGGATTTGTAATTATTTCTTGTTTGTTTTTGCATTTTTATTATTTCAAAATATCAAGGGGGTACAAATGTTTTTGGTTACATGGATCACTTTTGTAATGCTTGAGTCAAGGCTGCAAGTGTCCCATCATCCAGAGAGTATTCATTGTGTCCATTGGGTAGCTCTTTACCATATTCCTCCCCTTTCTCCCATGCTTGATTTCCACTGAGTTTTACTTCCCTCTGTGCATGTAAGAAAATCAGTTCCAATTTAATAGCAAGTACATATGATGGTGCTTGTTTTTTCATTCCTTAGGATAATGGACTCCAGTTCCATCCAAATTGTTACAAAAGGCATTAATTCTTGGGACCACATTTTGTTAATCTACCCATGAACTCACGACCACTCAAGTTAATTCCACATCTTTGTAATTGTGATGCAAGATGCATTAATATCAGGTGTCTTACTCATAAAATGACTT
Organism: Arctocebus calabarensis; assembly: GCA_963573935.1. Taxonomy (NCBI): domain Eukaryota; kingdom Metazoa; phylum Chordata; class Mammalia; order Primates; family Lorisidae; genus Arctocebus; species Arctocebus calabarensis. The sequence goes on along the minus strand of CAUYON010116047.1, from coordinate 36,298 downwards.
CTTTTCCTTTGGGTAAATAACCAATAGGGGGATGGCTGGATTGAGTGGTGGGTCTACCTCAGTTCTCTAAGGAACTTCATTTGCAGTCCCACCCACAGTGTATGTATCAGCATTTCTTCCCCTCTGGATCCACACCAGCATCTGATGGTTTTGGACTTTCTAATAAAAGCCATTGTAACTAGGGTGAGCTGAGATCTCATTGTGGTTTTAATTTGCATTCACTTGATGATAATTGAGATTGTGTACTTTTTTCATTTATCTATTGGCCATTGAGTGTCTTCTTTGGAAAAACTTTTATATAGGTACTTCGCTCATTTTTAATTGAATTTTTTTTTGTTATTGAGTTGCATGAATTTCTTATATATTTTGGATATTAATTCCTTATCAGATATATGATTTGCAAATATTCTTCTTATTCTACAGGTCCCCTCTTCATTTTATGGAATGTTCCTATTTGTGTGCAGAAGCTTTTTAGTTTGATGGGGTTGCTTTTGTTTACTTTGCTATTGTTACTTACATTTTTAGCGTAAATACAAAATTAACTAACAAAATAACTAAATCATTTCCAAGACTGTATCAAGGAGATTTTTCTTTATGTTTTCCTCTGGTAGTTTTATAGTTTCTATCATATATTTAAGACATTAATACAATAAATTAATACAATTTGAGTTGACTTTTGTGGGTGATGTAAAATAAGGGTCCTATTTTATTCCTCTGCATATGGATATCTAGTTTTTTAAGCAGGATTTATTGAAGAGACTGCCCTTTCCCTGTTATGTATTTTTGGCACCCTTGTCAGATATTAGTTGACTATGCATGCATGTATTCATTTCTAGGCTCTTTATTTTGTTCCATTTAACTCAGGTGTCTGTTTATACACTAGTGTCAATTACTTTGACTGCCATATCTTTGTAACATAGTCTTGTTTGGTTTGCTTTTATGCATAGAGATGGGTTTCATTACGTTGCTCAAGTTAGAGTATAGTGGCTGTTCTCAGGTGTGATCATAACTCACTGCAGTCTTGAACTCCTGGCTTCAAGCAATCCTCTCACCTCAGCCTCCCAAGCAACTGAGATTACATGTGTGTGTCCTTGTGCCAATCTTGTAATGTAGTTTGAGATCAGAAAATGTGATGCTTCCAGCTTCGTTCTATATAAATTTAAAAACCTGTTTTCTATTTCTATAAAAAATGCCATTGGAATTTTGACAGGGATTGTACTGAATCTAGAGATCACTTTGGATGCATGAACATTTTAAAAATACTGGTTCTTCTAATCTGTGAAAATGAGATGTCTTTTCATTCATTGGTGTCTTTAATTTCTTTCATCATTATCTTGGTTTTCAGTGCACTGATCTTTGACCTCTTGTGTTAAATTTATAACTTTCTCTCTCTGTTTTTGTTTTTTTGAGGGTTGTCAGTTCATTTTATGATGCTGTAAAAGAATAAAACAGACTGAGTAGTTTATAATTAATAGAAATTTATTGGCTTGTGATTCTGTAAGTTGTAACATCTAATATCAAATGGCTCAACTGGTGAGGGCCTTCTCACTACATCATCCCATGGCAGAAAAACAAAGAGAGACAAAGAGACAGGGTGCACACTTGTGCCTGCAAGAGGCAAAGAGAGAAGAGGGCTGAACTTGTCCTTTCATAAGAAACTCCCTTCCAAAACTGCTTTCTTGTTAACAGCACTAGTTTATTCATGAGGGTGGAGTCCTCATGGCCTAATCACCTCTCCTTGGGCCCCACCTGCTAAGACTATTGCATTCAAAATGAAATTTTCCACACAGGCTTTAGGGAGGGAGTGTATTTAAACCATGACAATGCTGTTATAAATAGGATTCTTTAAAAATTATTTTTCAGATAGTTTATTGTTAGTGCACAGAAAAGTAACTGATTTTTATGTTGATTTTCTAGACTACAACTTTACTGATTTTTTTTTATTAGTTCTAATTATTTTTGGTATAGTTTTTAGGATTAGGATTTTCCATATACATATAAGATCATGCCATCCTCAGACAATTCATCATTTCCCTTCTCTTTTTCTGATTTGGATGTTTTTATTTATTTTTATTCTTACTGCTTAACTGAGTAAGACTTCTAAAACTATGTTCAATAGATGTGGTAGGTGTAACCATCCCTGCCTTTTTCCTGATCTTAGAGGAAATGCTTTTCACCATTGAGTATGACAGTAGTTGTGAGGTTGTCGTATATAGCCTTTGTTGTATTGAGTTACATTCTTTATATACTCAGTTGGCTGCGTTTTTTCCCTAGGAAAAGATATTAAATTTTGTTAAATGCTTTTTCTGCACTTCTTCAGAAGAGCATATGATTTTTATTCTATTATTACTTCACTTTGTTAATGTAGTATACCACATTTGTTGATTTGTATATTTTAAATCAGCCTTGCATCCCAGGTATAAACCTCACATGGTCATGTGTAAGATCTTTTTAACATGCTGTTGGATTTGCTTCCTTAGTATTTCTTTGAGAATACATTCATCTATGTTCATCAGGGATATTTATTTGACTGTAAACTTCATTTCTTTTAGTGTTCTTGTCTGTCTTTGGTATCATGATAATGCTCACCTTATAAAATGAGTTTGAAAGTGGTCCTCACTCTTCAATGTTATGGAAGAGTTTGAGAATAATTGACATTCATTCTTAAATATTTGATAGAAGTCATAATGAAGCGTGCTTCTGAATTTTTCTTTGTTGAAGGGTTTTGCTTACTAATCCAATGTCCTTACTCTTCACTGGTCTATTCAAATGTCTTAATTCATGATTCACTAACTTCTGAGGATCTGATCTATAGGTGATTATGGTTAACAATTCTGTATTGTATACTTGAAGTTTGCTAAGAAATAAGACCTTAAATGTTTTCACTACACAGAAAAAAGGTAAAAATGTGAGGTGAAAGATGTGTTAATTAAGAGTGGAAATCATTTCCCTACATGCATATCAAATCATCATGTTGAAAGATTTAAACTTATACAATTCTGTCAAGTATACCTCAGTAAAACTAAAAAAAGCAACAATGATTTGATGTCAAATTTAACTATCTCCTTCTTGCTTTTTTTTCAGACAGAGTCTTACTTTATCTCCCCCAGTAGAGTGCTGTGGTTTCACAGTTACTTTATCTCCCCCAGTAGAATGCTGTGGCTTCACAGTTCACAGCAACCTCAAACTCTTGGGCTCAAGCGATTCTCTTTCCTCTACCTCCTAAGTGTGGGACTACAGGAACCCAGCACAATGCCCAGCTATTTTTAGACATGAGATCTCGCTCTTGCTCTGGCTGATCTCAAATTCCTGAGCTCAAGCACTCTCCCTGCCTAGGCCTCCCTGTGCTGGGATTACAGGCATGAGCCACCAAGCCCCGCCCCAAATTTAAGTATTTCCAAAACTTGTACATTTTCATATACAGAGTGTCCCTAAAGTTGCCCCTAAAGTCACTATACATGGGGAAAATGGGAAATTGTAGCTAAATATAATTTTACATACAAGATATTCATTACATAATTTTGTGAAATATTTAAAAAATATTATCTATGTGTTGGCAAGCTTTTTGTAAAATTTCATAATGAATGCTTTGTAAATAAATGTATATTAGCTACAATTTCCCATTTTTCCTGTGTATAGCAACTTTATGGGCAACTTTGGGGACATGCTGTATGTTGACCTGATGAGCCAATGTAAAATAATAGATTGTACTGGAAAAGTCATTCCTTACTTTTGGGATTCACTCTTCCCCAACCCCATGCTTTCTTTTTAATAAACCTGTTCTCAGGCAGATCCAGAAGAAGCAGGCCTGTAGAATGTGGAAGCATTCCCTGCCATGAGTGGTTTGGCCCAGTTTAGGGCCCTCTAATTCCAACTAGACAATTAGACTGCTCCTGGCAATTTGTAATTAGAACAAAAGAAGATTAATCTGTGAATAGCCAGAATGTCAGGTAAATTCCAGGACTGACTCTCCCTTCACTGGGGAGTGGGGGAGCTCATGAGCAAGCAGAGAGAGGCAGTCTTTGAAAAGGAAGAGAAGAAAATAAAGGATGTGTACAGGGGAATTGGGGAATTCTTTTGTTAGAATTTTTGTACTCCCCAAAAGGCAGTACAAAAGGGAAAGCATTCTGAATCCAGCAAGATACTCCTTTATTTATTCATTTTTTTGCAGTTTTTGGCTGGGGTTGGGTTTGAACCCACCACCTTCAGTATATAGGGCCAGCGCCCTACTTTTTTGAGCCACAGGCACTGCCTAGCAAGATACTCTTGGTTCCCAATGCCGTTCATGTCCAAGTCCATGATTGGTAAAACTTGACTGTATTTTCTGTCATGTACTCTGAGAAAATTCCTTAAATCCATGTGATGGATCCCTTGATTATGCAGTTAGTTTCTATTTTTTACAAGAAAATAATTTCTAGTTATCTCAGAGATGCTCAGGACAGAAGCAGCAGCTAGCAAGCATGCTCAAGGCTGGGGCACGGTGCTTTGGAAGAGCTTCTCTACAGAGCCTGACCCCCTTTATTCTTGGGATTGTTTAAAATAATCCTGACTTTATCTGGGCATTTACATCTTATGCTTCTTTATAGTGGATCATAACCCTAACAAGGGACCTCCTATGGAAGAATAATATACTTGTAGTGCCAGAAGAAACAACTTCAAGGAATTTTTTCCCTTCGAGCTGGGGATCAGAGTCACTTGTGACACTGACAAAGGTCAGAGCCCCACCACCCTGCTTTAGGAGGTCTGTTTTAGAAACAGAGCAGCCGCACTGACATCCACAGACCATTACTGTGGGCAGCCTCTATTAAACACAGTGCCTTAGATATCAATCCACTAACCCTCCTCTTAGAGAGAGAATCATTGAGGCCGTGATCAGTTAGCTATTGCTGTGTGATAAACAACCCTAAACCTCAACAGCTTAAAATAATATGACTTATTTCTCAGGAGTCTAGGGGCCACCTCACCTGGGCAGCTTTTCTGGTTTTGGCTGCATCAGGCATTTGTCATGGGACACATAGGTGCTCTGCTGTCACGGCTGGGGTCTCTCATGTATTTGGGGCTGTCAGGCTGGCTGGTCTAGAATGATCTAGAATTCAGCATGTGTCTCAGCGTTCCAAGAAGAGTGGGAAGCCTCCTGAGGGAAAGTTCAGAACTGCCACAACATCACATCCGCAAGTCACTAGATCAACTGAGATTCAGGGGGGTAGGGAAAGAGACTTAATTGGTGGGGGTGGGAGGTGCTGCACAGTCTCAAGAGTGATGTGGATACAGAAAATGTTAATTATTATTATTTTGGGGGGGAGACAAAGTCTCACTTTGTCACCCTTGATAGAGTACTGTGGCATCACAGCAACCTCAAATGCTTGGGCTCAAAGGATTCTCTTGCCTCAGCCTCCCAAGTAGTTGGGACTACAGGTGCCTGTTGCAATGCCCTGCAAATTTTAGAGACAAGGTCTTGCTTTGGACCAGGCTGGTCTCAAAACTGTGATCTTAGGCAATCCACCCACCTCAGCATCCCAGAGTGCTAGTATTACAGGTATGAGTCACACATCTGGGCAGAAAGGGTTAAATTGTTATGGCAAGTTTTGAAATCAACCTACCAAAGACCCAGAAAGAGTTAACAAATGCTCAGTGTAGCAAAAACAAATTCCCTGACACTTAGTTCATGCCTAAGATCCCTTTCACAGATATAAATATAGGTTCTTCCTTCCAGCCTCCCTTGGACAAACACCTGGGAGTACTAATGACAGGGGATGGCTTCTGACTGTCTTTGTTTGAGGCTCTGTGTCAGCTCACATCAGCTTGCACTGCCAGAGGAGTGTCATCGACTGCCAGGTGGCTGAGGAGGAGTCAGAACGTGCAGCCAAGAATGCTTCTCAAGTTCAGCCTAAATGGCTCAGTCACCTTCATCAGAATGAGTGCTTTTCTTGGGATAGTGCAAATTATGAAGATTTCATCTTGCTTTCAAATGCAATTCCTGGGAGCGTCTTGCAATTCCTTGCTGCGTCTTCTAAGCAGCCAAAGAAGCTCATTTCAGCAAAGGCAGAACTGTATGCAAGTCAAGGGAAAGCGAGATGTAGGTACCAGATGAAGTTGCAAAAACAAGAAGAAGTGACAAAATCAAATGGGGTAAATAGCTGTTTACATGAGGGCCAGGGGGAAATAGTATGGGAAAAGGGAAAGGGCATTCCATGTATTTTCACATTGATATTACTATAGCACTTCCTACTTCCTGCCCCTACAGCACTTCCTACTTCCTGTCCCTAAATCCCATATCATTAGAAATGCAATTATATCTCAAGCAGAGCAAGCAAATATCAGAACCAGGCTCTCTCAACACAGGGATTTGCAATTTTGGCAATTCAGTTGAATCATCTGGCAAGCTTTGAAATTACTGATGCCTAGCCATGGTATCAGTGATTCTGACTTAAATCAGCCCAGGGTGTGAATGTGACTTAAGCAGTGGGACTTAAAAATAAAATAAAATAAAATAAACTCTGCAGTTGATTTTAATATATGTCTGAGGATAACAATGTAAGTAAAAACCTGGGTAACTCTAAACCCATGGGACCAACATATTGCTATAATACCTGTTTTGTATAGAGCGGTTTTCCAAATACAGTGATGGAGAGGAAGTGAGACTTTTGGCCCCAAAGAAAAGAAGGTATCTATGAAGTTGAAGTCACCACAAATTGGGTCACAATAAAGATAAACCTAGAGTGAAAACAGATGAATGGCATACTAGATAGGTGCAGAGGAGAGGACAGTTGTCACCTGCTGCTGATGCCCCAACTTGTTTAGAATCACCCAAAGACTTCTGCTAATCATTCAATGACAGGTCAGACTAAGGAATAACTCATGACCTTCACTCAGATCCCAGATTGAAACACTCATTTCAATCTCATTGCCATGTGAGTGGCCCAAGATAAAGAACTCATTTCCTCAAAGCTTCCGTTTCCCAGCTACAAATTGAGAGTCATTTCTTCACACCTCACATAGTTGTCGTGAGGCTTAAGAGTGATCACCTAAGACTTACAAAAGTTATTTCAAGTCAAACAGTGAGCACAATGCCTGACACATGCTAGTAAGAGTTCAATAGGGGTTGAGGAGCAGTTGATATATAGCACAATCAATAAGAAACTTAAAACAGCAATAATATACAAGCTTTAGACCCTGTCCTGGGGGTATTTCTTCAGCTATGTATAGAAAAAGCTCGTCAATCCTTGAGCATAGCAGAAGTGAGAACCCAGGTGGGAAGGGAAGAGAGAAAAGAACATAGAATTGAAGTGATGATCCATGAAAACATAATTTGCCCAATTTCAGGTGTGTTGCAAGAAAGCTAGGAGGTCCTGGTAAGTCCACCTGCATCAGTATCATAAACCACAGGGGTTAAGGAATCCCACAGATTGTCCTAATGGCTGGCCAGTTGTCCTTCACTCCCCAGTGAGGGCTGCCTGCCAGACCGGTGCCAACACACATCAGAAACAATCCCCTCACGCCTTGCTTTCCTGTTTACTTTGGTTGCCAAAGGTGTCCAGCATGTCCTGTGAGTCCTGGGCTGTCCGCTCTAACTGCCCTTGTTCACCTGCACAGCACATCCTCAGCAGAAGCCCCCGCACCCACACCTTCTTTATGAAATGAACCCTTTTTCCACTTGGTCCTAATTGGAACCAGGCTGTTTCCCAAGAACGCTGCTCCCTGAAGCTGTCCCCAGGATGAGCACACTGTAAATTTGTGAATTCTCACTCCATTTACTGCTAAATCTGAAAGAACCTTTACTTTTTATTGCTATTTCCAAATAACTGTTCTCTTCTCCTTCAGCAGTTCCATCTTCTTAGAATCTCTTACAATTAGGCTACACCAGCTGCTTCTCCTTCTTGCTGCTACCATCCATGGATCCAAAGTTTTCTCACTTATTGAAGATGTAAACAGTGTCCTTCTGGTACCCCCACACTATTCCAATCCTCGTTTTTGGTCATTTTCACAGCTGGGTCAATGACCTGTTCATCCCTATGACCCCTCGGATCTTTTTTATTTTTTATTTTTTTGTTTTTTGAGACAGAGCCTCAAGCTGTCACCCTGGATAGAGTGCTGTGGCATCACAGCTCACAGCAACCTCCAATTCCTGGGCTCAAGCAATTCTCCTGCCTCCGCCTCCCAAGTAGCTGGGACTACAGGTGCCCACCACAACACCCTACTATTTTTTGGTTGCAGCTGACATTGTTTGGCAGGCCAGGGCTGGATTACAACCCACCAGCTCAGGTGTATGTGGCTGGCGCCTTAGTAACTTGAGCCACAGGTGCCAAGCCAACCCCTCAGATCTTTGTCCTCTTCATCTTCCATAATCCCCTGCTGCCCTCTCTTCTGCCTCCACCATATGTCACCATAGCTATGCTCTATGCTTTGTCTTTCCTTCACATGACCAATAACTTCGCCTCCTCCAAATCTCAAGTTCAAGTGTCCCATTCTTTAATTATTACCTCCTATCTTTCCAGCTTACTCCTTCTGATAGTCTGACTTTGTCTGTGATGTGACTTCCAAACCACTGACCCTGCCACCTGCTCACTGTCTGTCTCCTTCACAGCTTCACTTCCCTCCCCCTCGGGGTTGGACTCTATTCATCATTATGATAACACAGTATCATGCATGGTCATACCCTCTGTGTTAATCAGAATTCTGCTGAAATAACATTGAGCAATAATTGAAAATATCTGTGACTGACAAGAAGAGGCATTTATTTCTGGATCATGCACCTGCAGGGCAGCTGGGCAGCCCTGTGTCAAGCGGGCTTGGTTCGGGTGTACTTCACATCCCCTCATTCTAGGACTGGCAGTTGCCTGGAGCAGGTTTTTCTCATGGTGCTGGCAGAAGTCCAAAGCGTCCAAAACATGCGAGCATGTGTAAGGTCTCCGTTCACTTGACATCTGCTCCCATTCTATTTGCCAGGACTGGACACAGGGCTGGGCCCCAGGTCAATGAGACAGTGCCTAGGAGCAGGTGCAGCAAGTCATATGGCCAGGGGTGTAGAGAAACAGCATCCAATCAGAGAAAGTAAAAACTGGAGACAATAACCCAATCCATTCCATCTCAATTCTATCATCTCCATATCTATCTCTATCTAACTCTCTCTCTCTCTCTCTCTCCCTCTCCCTCTCCCTCTCCCTCTCTCTCTTGTAATCACCAAACAAAACTCCAAGTTCCAAGTCCTATATATATTCTCTGCACCAACTCTCAAATAGATAAACATAATGTGACAAAAACTGCCGCATAATCCCACTTTACATTCATGATCACTGACCTCAAGTGCTACTAAGTGATGCCTAGAAATTCTATAATGCTCAGGTCAATTTTCACTTTTTTTTTTTGAAAGAGACCTATTTCACACCTCCTTAGTTTCTTTACCCATCATATCCTTCCTCCCCTTTAGTGGGTGACTTCTAATTTCACTGAGAAAATAAAAGCAATCAATTTTATAGAATAAACAATAAAAGCAATCATTTCATATTCTGTAACACCCAATTTACCAATCTTTCTGTTTAGAGCCCGTGTGCCCTGCCTTCCCTGTTGGAAGACGATTTCTTCATCTTTGCTTCACATGGACATTGGACCTCATCACTCCCTGCCCACCCGTGGAATTTATCTCTTCGGTGTATCACCAAAGAAGAGGTGCATCTTCTAGGAATTTATCTCTTCGGTGTATCACCAATTTTCTCCCTTTCTATTAAACCATTCTTAGGGTGCACATACAGTCTGTAACATGCTGTGACATACCTCAGCATCAGCAAAATCTCCTTTAAGTCCATACTTTTCCTCAACCACAATATCATTTCTCTTCACCACTTTATGTAAATCTCTTCAAATGTTACCATTTTAATCTCTACTTCCTTCCTTTCTCTTGTTCAGGCATCAATCTCTGTCAAAACACTGAAATCACTCTTCTTGACAAGGACTGAGGGCTCCTACATTAACACATACATGGTCCATTCTCATTTCTAAGTCCACTGCACCTGTGAGCAGCCTGGCGTCAGCACTGGGCGCCTCTGCCTTCTGTAATTCAGCTCCTTCATACAGCATCTGGGGACACTACAGTCTCCCAGTTTTCCCCCTACTGTGTGATCTGCTTCAATGAGGGCTCAGTTTAAGGACATTATTTTCATTATTTTTCTCTAGTTATATATATATATATATTTTATTTTTTGAGACAGTCTCACTATGTTTTCCTCAGTAGAGGGCTGCAGCATCACAGCTCTCAGCAACCTCAAACTCTTGGGCCTAAGCAATTCTCTTGCCTCAACCTCCCAAGTAGCTGGGACTACAGGTGCCCGCCACAGTGCCCAGCTATTTTTTCTTGCAGTTGTCATTGTTGTTTAGTTGGCCAGGTTCTAACCTGCCAGCCTCAGTTTGTGTGGCTATGATATGGGCACCGAGCCTTTCTTTAGCTGTATTCCCTAAATTATACCACCTAAGCATAGAGTTTTTGAGTATTGTTATGTTTTGATGTTTCCATTTTATTTTTACAGTTCCACTTTTACTCTAAACTGTAGGCATATATGAATATCTCTCAAAACCCTCATCTTCACAGGAATGCCCACCAGATGTAACAAACCTATGCTCAAAACCTGTTCTTCCTGCTATTATCATTCAGTTGCTTGGTTCAGAATACCTACAGTCATCCCTGACTAGTCTCCTCTTTTGCCTGATGCCCAATTCCTCTATAAATCCTGTTGGCCTCATCTTAAAGCTATACCCAGAATCACACCATATCTTCTCTCTGATTCCACAACAAAACCACCCTACTCAAAGCGTTTCTTTCTTGGGCAACTGCAACAGCCTCCCAACTTTTTACTCCACCTACTTTTGCTTTGCTATAGTCTATTCTCCATAGATAACAGCCAGAGTGCTGTTGGTGAAGAAATTGAGGATGTGGGAAATAGTACTCTTTCAAAAACAAAAGAATTGAAAATTGACCTGAGTATTATAGAATTTCTGGGCATCACTTAAGTAGCACTTGAGTTTGGTGATCATGAATATAAGGTGAGAAAATATAAATATAATCATATTTTTCTCCAAAGAAACAAAAGCCTCTCTTTCCGTTGCTATTTTTACGTGACAAATTACCCCCAAACCTAGAAACTCAGAACAAGCATTTTAGCTTTCTCAACTGTTCTGCATTTTAAAAATTCATATAGACATAGAAGGAAGTTTTATGTTGTCTTTAGCTTCCACCCAAAAAACTCAAAGGCCTGGAGACTGGAATTATTGGAAAACTCAGTCACTTACTTGAGATGATATCATGGGTACACCAGAGAAAAGCAGGCATTCTGGAATACAAAACTGTGTTCTCCATGGCAAATGCTTGCTTTCCAAAGGAAAGACTATACCAAAGGACAGGTACAGTCCTTTGAGGGGACTGTACCCAGTCTCCTCTAGCCTTTCTTTCTCACCCAAGAGTGAAAAGAAATGGCTGAAAAACACTTCTGAAGGTTATGATTCAGAACCCTTCAAAGACTGAGACTATAAAATTACAGAATACTCACTGCCTCTTGGACCTTGGACCTTACACAACCTCAAAAGGGCTATGGTACAATAATAGCAGATTAAAACTAAAAGACAACGCAACTACAAGAGGGACTCTACCTAACAAACTCAAATATTGTGACCTGGTTGTTTGTATCCTCACATTAACCTGAAATAAAATTAACAAAACTAAAAGGCAAGACACAGATTCCACTTAAAAAGAAGTTCTCAGGTAAAACTGAAAACTCAGAAAGAGAAAAATACAAGACCCCTTAGAATAAACTAAGTCTCTGATGCCTGCAGCTATAATAATCATTAAACATATTTTAAACATAGCCCAACTTCAAGGTTAATAAGAAAAGAAATCACACCTAAGGACTGTTTACTCTATTGCCTGTTAGTCAATATATCATGTATAGCTTTCAACAAAAAATTATATTAAAAAGCAAAACATATAAAATCTAAAAAGACAAAGTAAATATCAAAACAAGGATCAGATATGACTCAAATTTTTAGAAGTATTAGATAAAGAATTAAAATAACTATGCTTAGTATGTTAATAATATTTTAGCCACGTTAAGAACTATCATGGAAAGAGTGAGCAACATACAATAAAAATAGATAATACAAGAACAGTGACAAAAATATTAAGAAAAAATCAAAAAAATGCTAAAAATAAAAAATGCTATAACACAAATGAATAATGTCTTTGATTTTAAGACAAGGCAAAAAAGCGAAGAACAAAAGCAATCCAAAAACTATAGAATAATCATAAAATATATAATGTGCATAATTAGAATAACAAGAGGAAAGAAAATATTTGTAACAATAATAGCTGAAAATTGTTCCCAGGAGATGAGAGCTCACCAATCCCTCTCCCACTTTCTCACTCCCCACACCCCCCACCTTGAATTGAATTGAGTTTGCTCTTGCGTAGGTGTGTATTACTTTGTCTATTGGCTTCATATTAGTATTGAGTATAGTAGATACTTGCTTTTCCATTCTTGTGACGGCCAAAAGTTTTCCAAAATCCAACAACAAATCCTGGAAGCTCAGAGAACACCAAGAGTGGCAAACACCAAAAATAAGTACACATCTAAACACATCACATTAAAACCACATAAACCAAATACAAAGAAATAATCTTTTTTTAAAAAAAAGAGGAAAAAACTTTACCTATAGAGGAATAAGAATAAGAATTACATTGGACTTCTCATCATAAACCATACAAGCAAGAAGAGAGTAAAATAATTCAAAGTGTTGAAAGAAGGCTAACGGTACAAACATGATTTTGTCAATTGGTCCGGAAAAGCATTTGTCAAAACTCTAACACCCATTCATGACTGAAAAACAAACATACACACACACACACAAAAGCCCTTTGTAAACTAGAAATTAACAAAGAATATCTGCAAAACAATCTATACTTAATATCATATTTACTTATAAAAAGAAATTGAATTGATGTAGAGTTTGGCAATGACTTTTTTATTTATTTTTATTTATTTATTTATTTTTTGTAGAGACAGAGTCTCACTTTATCGCCCTCAGTAGAGTGCTGTGGCGTCACACAGCTCACAGCAACCTCCAACTCCTGGGCTTAGGCGAGTCTCTTGTCTCAGCCTCTCGAGTGGCTGGGACTACAGGCACCCGACACAACGCCCGGCTATTTTTCTGTTTTGCATTTTCACCGAGGCCAGGTTTGAACCCACCACGTTCAGTATATGGGGCCGGCACCTTACTCGATGAGCCACAGGAGCCGCCCGCAATGACTTTTTAATACAACACCAAAAGTATGATCTATGAAAAAAAATCTTGAGAGATTGGACATTACTAAAATGAAAAAAGTTAATGCTCTGTGAAAGACATTTATAAGAATGAAATGACAACCTACTCATACTGGAAGAAAATGTTTGCAAACCACATAAGGGACATGTATCAAAAATACATAAAGAACTTGTAACTCAACAGTAAAAAAGCAAATAACACAATATAAAAATGGGCAAGAAATATTAACAGACATCTCACTAATGAGGACATACATATGGCAAATAAGCATATAGGGAGATTCTGAACATCATTTTTCATTAGAAAATTAAACAAAAAATAGAACAACAATGATACACCACCTTACATCTATTGGAATGGCTAAAATACAAAACACTGACGTTATTAAATGCTAGTGAAGATGGGGAGCATCAGGAAGCCTTTTGCTGATGGGAATGCAAAATGATACTGCCTCTTCGAAATACCTTCTGGCAGTTTCTTACAAAACTAAACATAGTTTTATAAACTATATAAACATAGATATAATAAACTAGTCTTATTAAAGCCAGCATGCACTCCTATGTATTTAGATAACCTATTGAAAATTTTATGTCCACACAAAAACTTACGCACAAAGCTTTATAGCAGCTCTATTCTTATTCACTCAAAGCAGGAAGCAACCAAAAATTCCTTCAGTAGGTGAATGGATAAACAAACTATCATGCCTCAATAAACTAGAATATTATTCAGAAATAAAAATAAGCTATGAAACTACAAACGTGTGAAGAAACCTGAAAAGCATATTACTAAGTTAAAGAAGCCAATCTGAAAAGGCAGGATGTTACATGATTCCAACTATATGACATCCTGGAAAAAGATAGAACTAGCTGTACTGTGTTACGAGCTGAACCATGTCCCCTCAAAATTCAGATAATGAAATCCAGCACCCAGTACCTGAATGAGACTGTATTTAAAGAGGTAATTAAGTTCACATGAGCTTCATAGGGTGGGCTCTAATCCAGTATGTCTGGTGTCCATATCAGAGGAGATGAGGACATGGACAGGCACAGAGGAAAGACCATGTGTAAGCACAGGGAGAAGACAGCCACCTGCAAACCCAGGACTTCGAAGGACCAACCCTGCCACAACCTTGAGTCAAACTTCTAGCACGCAGAATGGGGAGAAAATTAATTTCTGTGGTGTAAGCCACCCAGTCTATGGTAATTTGTGATAGCAGCTCTAGTAAACTAGACAATAAAAAAATCAGTAGTTGCAGGGAGTTAAGGAGAGGTAGAGGGAAGAATAGGTGAGGAACACAACATGTTAGGGTGAATGAAACTGTTCTGTGTAATACTGTGTAATACTGTCATGGTGGATCCATCATACCCACAGAACTTGATAGCACAGACTGATTTTTAAGGTATACAAATTTTAAGAAGATCATTTAGTAGGTCCCAGGTTCCCAGGGAAGAATACAGATTATGACAATACTCTATGACTTTATTACAAATATATGAAACAACCTCACTGAAGGGGGTAGGATAATGGTGCTGACCTAAGTAACACTGAAAATGAATAGACTCTTTATGGGTAAAGGCAAGAGTGGCTATAAATGAAAACTATACTATAGATAATAAAGTTGTTCCACAAGTAGATACAGGTTAATAATTCTGATATTGTTGCACTTTTACACCGATATTAAATAATTCACATGGACGGCAGATGGTTGGAGCTTGCAGGTAAGCAAAGAGAGGCGGCTAGCATGATTCTTGTAACAGATTCGAGTTGAAGACATCAGTATGAATTTCTGTTTAGATTTACTGTAACTTGAAGTTTAGATACCTATGATTACACATAGAAATACAGAGGGTGCCAAAATAATGCATACCCAGTTAAGAAAGGAAAAAACTGTACTAAAGTTGTAATACTCGATATATACCAATGTTGTTTGTTATCTTGTATATTGTGTCTTGTATTTCTTATAATTGCAGAATTCAAACATGACACAAATACTATCGTTTTAATACAGTTTTTTTTTTCCTTTCTAAAAATGTATATGCATTTTCTGGCACCCCCTGCATTTACAGATACATATATAATTCTTGGCTATTAGTATACACCTGTGTACTTCATTTCTCTGTGAGCTGAGAGGGCCTGTACAAAATGACACCGCAGTAGTGACCTTCATACTTAGGGCCCTAGATCTTCTTTTGCAGTGCCATAAAGTAAAGAAGTAAAAACTAAAAACAAAAACACTACCAACAACAACAAAAGAAACAATCTCACCTTGATGTGAGTATGTCAAAGGGCAGAGGAGATAACCAAAAAGAGTTCCCAGTGGTTAAAGCTGGAAAAATTTGAGTAACAAAACAAAATGTTGGATTATATCCCAAAGTATAAAGTAAATATCCATGAGCCCTTAGCAATATAAATATTTCTTTAAAAGAATAACTTTGCTGAGAAAACTGACAAGCACTACTCCATCCATCGACGGTCATGTTGATAGCAGGCACCCTTGAACAGGTATGATAATCCTTCTCTAGGATCTTATTCCCCAAGACCCACAACATTAGCCTAATCACCAGAAAAGTATTCTACAACCCTCAATAGAAAGGGTCCCTATGCAATAGGGAGCCAATACTCATCTGTCAGGTTCATCAAAAATATAGAAATCTGTGACACTGTCAGAGCCAAGAGGACATCAACAACAGAATGTAATGTGGTATCCTGGATGTGATCCTGGAAGCAAAAATCTTGAGTGAAGTATGGATTTCAGTTAATAATAATGTATTAATATTTGTTCATTACTTGGAACAAATGCTATACCATGTTAGATGTTAATAATAGGGGAGATTATGTGCAGGGGGTAAGAACTGTTTGCAGTATTTACCCAATATTTCTATAAATCTAAAGCTATTATGGATTTATAGAGATATTGGGTAGATAGTGCAAAGATATATATATATGTATTCTCCAAAGAAGACATACAGATGGCTGATAAGTAAATGGAAAGATTCTCAACATCAGTTAGAAATTAGGCAAATGCAAGTCATGAACCACAATGATATGCCACATTGAGAAGGCTATAAACAAAAAAGACAGACAAGAACAAGGGTTGAGAAGGCTATAAACAAAAAAGACAGACAAGAACAAGGGTTGGTGATGTTGTAGGGAATTTGGAACCCCATGTACTTACAGGGTGCAAAATGGTTTAGCCACTTTGGAAGTTTGACTGTTTCTCAAAAATTTAAACATAAAGTTATCGTATGACTCAACAATTCCATTTCTACATATACCTGGGTCATTACGAAAATTTTGATACACAAAAAAAATCAAGAAATGTAACATCTGTGTGTGGAAACAAATGAAGCCCTCCTAGCAATACCAATAAGCCAAGCAAGTCGAAACGTACACAGGTGAATCAGAAAGCTCGCTGTTGATGGTGTTTTCAAAAGTGAAATAATGGACCATAACACTGTCTCAAAACTTTCACAGTGACCTATGTGTGCCCAACAGAACTGAAAGCATATTCACACAAATATTTGTATAAGAATATTTATTGTAGTATTTTTCGTACTAGCCAAAAAGTAAAAACCATCCAATATCCATCAACAAATGAAAAGATAAACAAAATGTGGCATACTCATACAACAGAATATTGTTCAGCCACAAAAATGGAATGAAGTACTGACTATGACATGGGTGAACCTTGAAATCATGTGCAAGTGAAAAAAGACAGATAAAGAATGCCACATATTAATCCATTCCTGGGTTGGTGGGCATTTAGGTTGTTTCCACATTTTGCTGGTTGTAATAAATTGAGCTGTGATAAACAAGTCTAGTGCAAATGTCTTTATGATGAAATAATTTTTTTTCTTCTGGGTAGACACCTAATAATGGGATTGCAGGATCAGACGGGAGGTCTAATTTGAGTTCTTTGAGGATTCTCCATACTTCTTTCCAAAAAGGTTGTATTACTTTGCAAGGAAGGAGGGAGAAGGATGGTGGTTCATGGTATATGGTACAATCCTTGGGGACAGGACACACAAGAGGGACTCTACCTGACCACCGCAATCAGTGTAAACTAATTCTTTGTGCCCTTAATGAATTCCAAACAATAAAAAAAGAATGCCACATATTATGTGACATCATTTATATTAAATGATCACAATAGGCAAATCTTTAAGGAAAGAAACTAAATGAGTAGTTACCAGGGACTGGGAAGAGGTGAATATGGGGGTGTGTGGTTGACAGCTAAAGTGTACTGGGTTTCTTTTTGCTATTAACAAAAATGTTCTGGAATTGGATAATGGTATTAGTGGCACAACCTTCTGAATACATTAAAAACCACTGAACTGTGCACTTTAAATGGGGGAATTTGATGGTATTTAAACTATATCTCAATTTTTAAAACCCTGATATATATTTTACACTGACAGCATATCTCAATTCAGTGCTCATTAGTCCTGCGAAGCTGTCAAATTCTGCATGAGATAATGCAGCTCCAGACCCCTGCTCTTCAGACCAGCGTGTGTTCTGAGAACCAGCATCGCCCAGGAGCTGGTTAGGCGTATCGACTCTCAGGCCTTACGCAGACCTGCTTCGTCAGAACCTAAACTTTCACAAGATCCTCAGGTGATTCTCAGGCGTTATCAGAAGGGAGAAAGCTGTCTGTGATAGTGTCAGGGGCAGCTGACCCTGCTGAGCAACTCTAGGACTGCTCGGCAAAGAGAAATCATTCTTCAGTTAGTTCTAAATTACCTAACATCACCCAATCAGCATTTCGATTCTTTTCTCCTCACCTCTCACCCCACATGTCACAATCCAATCTTGTTATTTGTCCCTAATTGCTCCGTAGACATCTGTCCACCCCTGACTTGATAGTACCAGTTTGGGATTATTCCAAGCTCAGGGTCAGTGACTAAATTTAATGACAGTCTCTTTGTAGCTGTAAATCTACAAGAGCTGACAGTTTTAAAAATTATCCAACTTTGCTCACCCAGAATTCTGTCCCCTGCAGTCAGGGTGCTGTGGAAGAACAGACACTTTATCTACAGGGCGACCTACAGCACTGAGCAAACTGGCCAATGTGGGCAGATGTTTTCTATGTTAAAGGAACAATGTGTGCAAATTTTACAAACAATCCCCAGCATTCTGCATCTCCCTCCTCCTAACAGAAGGAGGAGAATAAGCAGAGAGAGAGAGTAAATCACTTTTGTTTGTTAGACTTATTTTAGTTTTGCTTAAAACAAACTATACTGGGTTTCTTCAAATATATTCGTTATTCATTAAAAACTATTCTATAGAAGTTGATAATACATGTTCAGATTTACCAGGAAGTGATTTTTATCTCTAAAGGACGCTCCCTTCTCATCCTTCTCCTGTTACTATGGAGTAGGAAATCTCAAACAAATAAAGCATGATTGATATTGACAGCATTGGGGAGTTTCCTTTTTTAGTTTGTGGATTCTGAACTTATTTTCTCTATTTTACTACATCTTTTTTTTTAACCCTGAGAAATACAGAAAATCAAGACTATATTAAATTGATTATATTTTAATCAAAAACATTAATATTTACCCCATCCTTATCCCTAAACACATTGGTAAATATAAAAATAAAGTATCTAATGAGTACTGAATATATTCATTCTTCATCCATATACAGAGAGCTTCCTTTATGCAGTGAACTTGGCTGAATGAGACTGAGAAATGCATGAGACACGTGTCCTGCCTTCCAAAACTATGCAATAGAATAAGAAAGTATAGGTACGGCAGGAGAGCCTAAAATTACGGGGGAAACTTGGAGGTATACAAAAGCATTTTTAAAATTCTATATGACAGCAGTGAAGGAGAGGCAAGTCACCCCAGCACCAAGAATGGAACGGTAGAACAGACTTGTGTCAAGTTGAGCTGGTGCAAGAAATTAGGTGAAAATCTGAGGATTGGTAGAATTGGGAAAAATGACAACATGAGGACACAGCATTCTATGAAAAAGAAAGAATGCCTTTTTGAAGAATCATGGGAAAGGGCAAATAAGACATTAATCAACTTCTGGGCTAGGGACAGTTTTACTAACATTATCCCACAGGGGTTGTGACCAAATCTGCCGAGACTAAGGAAGAAGAAAGAGGAAAACAAAGGTGAACTGTGAAGAATAATTCCCTCCCACCAAAACAGCTGGAGAAAAAGACAGATTTAGCATTTTTATTTTGAAGGAAGGAACTCTCCTAGCATTGAACAACCTGCTCACTAAAACAATTAAATATAAATGGATGATTTTATCAGGTTTTTATTTTTATTTGGTGGTAGTCTCCAAAACTCTGGAGGCAATCAGTGTTTACTAATTAGTCAGTATTAATTCCTTATAGTTCTAATATACACATATATACAAAGAAAACTGTTAAAGCCTAAGAGAATTTCAAAATTGTTTTTCTTTTCTTTTTTATTAAAGCTTAATAAAGTAAAAAGGAGAAAAATCTATGTGTCAAGAAAGAATTTCAAAGCACAGCTTATCTTAATTCATAAATTACATTCTTGCAAAAGAAAAAACAGTAAATTAGGAAAGTAGTCGTAACTTTCTGAAGAGAATCAGAGTCCTAATAAAGGTACTGACACATTTACTAGGGAGTTTTTCTAGAAACCC
Organism: Arctocebus calabarensis; assembly: GCA_963573935.1. Taxonomy (NCBI): domain Eukaryota; kingdom Metazoa; phylum Chordata; class Mammalia; order Primates; family Lorisidae; genus Arctocebus; species Arctocebus calabarensis. The sequence goes on along the minus strand of CAUYON010116047.1, from coordinate 16,369 downwards.
AACGGGCTTTATGCATCTTCCAAGTGAAACTTAACTTGGGCTAAGAAAGAACTCAGAAACTGAGATAAGCAAATATTTTATATTTTAATGCATACAATTTTGATCCATGTGTTTGAGGGATTTTTTTTTCTGTCATAAAAATAATGCAATGCAAAACTGACTTTTTTTCCCCAAGCTTTCTAATGTATTTATCTTTTATCTTCATATAATATCAGACATTATTTTTGGCATTTGATGTTGAAAACAGAAAGTGTTTCATTTAACTACTTGAACAGCTGTGGGTTCCTTCCTACTAATGAATAAACGCTTCCTTACAACAAAGAACGGGACAGAAGTTAGCATGTAATTGACAATGTAAAAATCTTGAATAAAAACAAGTATCTGAGTGGAAAGAAAGATGCCCTCAAGAACTATATTATTTTTATGCATCTCACGTAGACATAGCCTCTCTGCACCGTTTTCAGAAAAGAGGAATTCAGGTCATATACAATGAATAAACTTTGCTTTTCAAGTTGATTGTTTCTAAATGTAGCTCACCATAATGGGTCCTCACTGTTTGTGTTTTCTTTTTTACAAAATATGAAAGTTTGTGTTGATTTCATGCTGCATATGCAGTCATAGCCATTCCAGAATATGTATACATCCTTCTTCTCCAAAATTTCATTATTAGTCGTTGTGGTTAATTCATTCTCTCTCTCTCTCTCTCTCTCTCCTATTAACCCTGTCTTGTTAATATTACTTCTCACTGAAGCCATTAGTTATTCTGTTAAGATATGTATGTATAGGGCAGGGAACAGAGGGGTGCATCCTCTCAGCTTGGCAAGTTAGCAATATCTTCAAGGTCACATTCACTGCATTCCTTTGGGATGTAGATTGAAGACTCTTTGCATTTGCAAAATGCTGCATCCACAAAAAGAAATAGTGTCAAAAAGAAACTACCTATTTGTCTAAAACTTTGATTAGTTTGAAATGTCTGCCACTGGCAGTTTGAGAGATCTTACCAATAAATGAGGAGTTCCAGGCTCTACTCAGAAACACGCCTTAGGCCTAGAACTTTTAATATTTATGGGGCATGACCTCCAACTGTCAATGATCACTCATTTTTCACAAAGCTATTTTGGGCCAAATACCGATTGCCTGAGAAGCCAGAAACACGTCAGTTTTTGAAATCAATATTGTGCTAGTAATAGGGATTTCACCTTCAAGGAGACAGCCATTACTGTCGATCACCAAAGGACCAACTACTTGGCCTTCTTACAAAGTGATGATGATACCAGGGCTTTACAACCCTCCAACGGCAAACAGAACTTGTACCTTCCAGATGAACAATCATGTTGCTTATATTATCTGGCCTTTTGGAAATTATTGAGAAGCCAAATTTCACAGGTATACAAATAGTTGAAAAAAATATAGCTGAAGAAGAATGTTAATATTAATAAAAAGGAATTTTAAGAATGACTTCTTGTTTAAGATAAACACATATTAAAGTTTGAAGGAAGCATTCTATATTTTTAAAATAGAGGAATGACCCATGAAGGGGATTGAAACCTTTGTTCAACCAAGCACAAAATATTCTGGAGGCTGCAGAAATCATCAGAACAGGTGTCTGCCAGAAATCAATATCAATCCAGGGCCTTGCCACTCAGAGAAAGCACTGTAGCATAATATTTTGACATGAATCCCTCCCCTATTTTTTTAATGCATGTATATGTTTCTATGTTTTTGTGTAAAGTTGTTTGAGAGGTTTGTGATGAAATAATCCCTTTCCAAGCAACTTGGGAGTGAACTGATGAGCACACAAATATGTAAATAGGCCATTAGCATTTTATTCCTATGGGAACATGGATTTTATAACACCCCATGAAGTTTGTTTCCCTCTCTGGTATAGAAAGGACAAGACGTCCTCTGGAAATGCTAACCGAAGGAAAAAGAAAACTTGTTTTTAAGATTCATTAAGATGGTTAGCTCATCTTAAAGTAGAATGCCTACCTGAATTGTTTCATCTCAAATTTCATAAGTAATGAAATTTCATAAGTAATGAAGTTGATTTTCTATTGTGTTTTTCTTTAGCAGCTAATCAAATAAAAGCAAATTTGCCAAAGTCCTTGATTAATGTGTGATGTGATTTTTCAGTGCTTCAGTAATGAAGTGCTATAGTAAGGAGAAATTACAAAGAGGACAACTTGGTAACAGGAACCAAGGGGGCATGTGTGTGTTCATGTATCTGTTAGTGTGTGTGTGTGCATGTGTGTGTGTGTGTTGTGTATCCCTACCAGGTCCAGCTAGATAGTCCCTGGTTCCCCAGTTCCCAATGTCAAGAATGAGTACTGGTACCGAGTTAAGCCTATGCTACACACAAAAGCAGTCTTATGCAGTTTATCACATAAAAGAAAGAGTGAAAATAAGGAAGGAAATCACACAAAATGAAAATACATTCCAGAGAGAGAGGTTAGTCTCCACCGTGGAAAAAGACCTGGAGTGTTCCTCTCTCTCCCATGTGCATGTATGTGCTTGTGTGCATGCGTGCACACACACGTACACTCACTTGTTGCCTTTTAGTAGTTCACTAACTTCTCCCACCTTTCTCCTGCAAGGATTGGTTGTTGTTTTCTGCCCTTTGGGGTGATTGGCAGGTTGGGGTTATAAAACTGGCCAGGGTGTTGGCTGACACCTGAAACCCTAGCACTTCAGGATGTTGAGGCAGGTGGATCGTCTCAGCTCAGGAGTTCAAGACCCTCTTGCAAGACTCCATCTCTACTAAAATTAGAAGAAGACCAGCCTGAGCAAGAGCAATACCACACCTCTACTAAAAATAGAAAAATTAGCTGGGAATTGTGGTGGGCATCTGTAGTCCCAGGTGCTCAGGAGGCTGAGGCAAGAGGATCCCCTGAGCCACAGAGTTTGAGGTTGCTGTGAGTTACGACACCATGGCACTCTACCCAGGGTGACAGAGTCAGACTCTGTCTCAAAAAAAAAAAAAAAAAATAGATTACATCATAGGCTACAAAACAGGATAGTTATGTAACAATTCCTCCTACCCCAAGAATTCTTCAGGAAGCTCTATCTATGCTAATAAGATGGTAATGATCTCTAGGTCAGTTACAGGTCATTAGCAACTTTTTACTATGTTCCCACCAGGGAATGATTCCTAGCTGCAATTTGGTTGCTACCTATAATTTGGTTCCCGCTCTCTACACTTAGTCACTTCCTAGCCACCTATTTAACCTCTGCCAGACCTAGCATGCCTGTACAGGCACACTTGGAATTGCATTCTTCACATCAATGAATTCCAAAACCCTGAACATTTTTGTTTTATTTCACTAGCATCCAATTTCAAAATATTATTTTGCACAGCTCCCGTTTTCAATTCAAAGGCAACTTCCTAAACTATTCAAGATGGGCATCTTTAGGGTGGAAGCTAAATTTACAAAACATTAAGAATGGGCAATGGGAGGTAAAGGTCACATAAGACCTAAAACAACCAGATCAGCTGTGTCATGTCTGCCCTAGCCTGACTGACTCCATCTTGTTCTCCCTACATGTGCTTTTAATAATAAATACTACTCAGTGTGTTGTGGAATTTAGGGGAGTATAGTGACTGTTACATAGTAGTTCTTCTGTGAAAGTTTCTGAACCCCCATCACTAGAGCATTATTTCAATTCTTTTTTTAATGTTAATTCTAAATATTTGACAGGTATATTGCTTTTTCCCTTGATCAATGAATGGTTTGCAGGATTCACTTCTAATTATATACAGATCTATTGCCATTCCCTTCCATTATAATTTCCTTATAGAGCTAATTATTCAAATATTTTAAAGCATAGCCCATCTCTTCAGTAATAAGTCACATTTCCATTCCATAGGCACTGCAAAAACAAAGCTGGCTAAGTGCACTCTCGCCCACTGCTGGGCAGGGAACACTTTCGTTCCAGAATCAAACATCTGCTGCATATCAAAAATGTTTCATTTTCTTGTAAGAATCCTGATGCTCAGCAAAGAAAAGAAAAAGTAGGCGAGAAAATGGAGGAATAGATTCTAACACATTTGTTGCTACTCTAGAAACCCAAGCATTTGACCATTATATTAGAAAATGACACGATGGAACAGATTCAAGGTCAAGATGACTTAGAACAATTTCTCACAGACAAAGAAATTTATATAAAGTAAATCAACAAGTAAATTCGGCTTTGATTTGTAAAATGTAATTGTGCTAGGCTCTGAGAGTTCAGAGATCCAAAATAAAAGTTGATTCCAAAATGTGAATGAAAGGAAATGGAACCTAGGTTCTATGTGGGCAATTTCCACCCAGGTGTGGGTGAGCTGAGTTCAAGAAGGAAGTCAGCACATGGGTTAAGGTGGATAGAAATTTAAAAGATCAGAGGAATAGGAATTGGTATATTTACTTTTTCCTGGGTGGGACCTTCAGGTACTCATTTCTTCCTGGGCTGGTCAGTTCTATTTGACTCCATCATCTTAGCCTTTTTAGTCTATTATAAGGAGGTGGGATGATGGGCGTGGAATCTCTTTGACTGCTTCCTGCAGGATGAGAAGTGGCATGGGCTGCCTGAAAGGAAAACGGGAAGGGAGCAGGAGTGATGTTTACAAGAACGTTCTTGGGTTTTCAGTCTGAACTGGTTGATATCCATGTGGGGCCAGGATATGGGTGGTTGTTTTCCAAGTGATTGTCTGGTCAGTAAATAAAGTGATGAGGCAGAGGATTACTGGTCCAAAACTGAGGATGAGAAAAATCATAATTAGTGGTCCTATCATAGACAATAATGAGGCCATGATTCAAGCACAACAAGGTTGGAGTAGCGTTATGGTACAGTAAATTACCATTAATTCCCACTACTGAGAACTTTGTTTGTTTTAGAGGACCTTTATAAGATGACAGCATGGAAAAAGTTGCTCCCATGTTTGTTAGAAAAGAGACTGGCTCACCTTTCACTAGCAAAAATACCCCGAGTTCAAATTTTATGATTGTTCAGGGGGCATTCTGATTTTCTGGGGATCATCAGTCTTCTGTAGCTAGACTTAAAAGGTCAGGAAATTTTGCTAGGTCCTGAGAGTGGCTGTGAACCAGATCTTCAGAAAGACCTGGGCAGTCAGGCTTCCAGAGAGGACTTCTGCAGGCTGGACATGGTTTGTGGGGAGGGTATGGATTTGGGCACTGCTCTGCTCAATGGGCTAGTTTGCTGCACTTAAAACACAGATATTTCATTCTTTTGGAGTGCCCCAAGGAGTTTCAAGAAGTAGCCGGGTTTTGTCTAATGGAGGAAGCCAATAACTGGAGTTCCAAGAGACGCTGCTGTTTAGAGGTCTCTTCTCAGTTCTTTTTTATTTTTTGTTTATTTACTTTTTTTGAAACAGAGTCTTGCTATGTCACGCTCAGTAGAATGCTAAGGCATCACAGCTCACAGCAAACTCAAACTCTTGAGCTCACACAATTCTCTCACCTCAACCTCCCAAGTAGCCGGGACTACAAGCATCTAACACAACACCCAGATAGGTTTTTTGTTGTTGCAGTTGTCATTGTTGTTTAGCAGGCCCAGGCAGGGCTCAAACCCACTAGCCCCGGTGTTTGTAGCTGGCACCATAACAGGCACCAAGCCCTCTTCTTGGTGCCAGGTGAATGAGATCTCATGGGGAATTTGAGGGCCCTGGGGGGATTTGGGGAGTTTTTTTCAAATATCAGGTGCAGATTGAGAGATAAAATACATGTTAATAATGAATCTGCCCTCATTGCTCTCTGGTGATAGGGTAGTATAGTGGTAGAGAGCTTTGTTAAGATGGGCTAAAAACTGAGCAGGATGTTGATCCCACTTCTGGGTTATTTCTTTTAATTTATCATGATTTATGGCCTTATGGGTTGCTTTTTTTAGTCCCTCTAAGAGACATTGGACCATGTGGCTACAGAGGCAGACCCCAGGAGTGTCAGTTTGGTAATTCCAACTGGGACCTCCCGGGAAACAGCTGTGGCGCCCTCTGGGAGGGTCTGGTCTATCCCGTGTAGATCTTCCATTTGAATCTGTGCCTGGGTCCAGACCTGCTCTCTCTCTTCTGAAGTTAGGGTAGAGATGGGGATGATGCATAAATCATGCCTGGTTAGATCATATGATTGAGTTAGATATCTAAATTCTTGAGAGTATTTTGTGGTATCTGTAGAGAACTAATTTAGCCTTTGACTTGTGTGGGACAGGTCTGAGTGGGAAAAAGGGACATAAACCCTGACAATGCCATCCATTCCCACAATTCTCAGAGGGGTTATAGAGGTTGTGGTGGTTGGAAAATGGAAAGCCCAAAGATGTGGCTGGACCTACTATGGGGTGGGGGAAATTGGGTCCTCCATGTTTCTTTTCCTTCCCAGTTCCACCATCTTTTCTCTCTCTACCAGGTAAGGCAGAAGGCAGGTGGGGGGTGGTGGAGAGAGGGGAATGGGGTGGAATTCTGCAGGTAGGAATTCTGCAGTTGAAGGAGGGGTGTCTGTGGAGAGGCATAAGAGGGAGTGTTGTCTATCAGGTTGAAAGAAGACAATGGAGATTCAGATGGGTCAAGGGAAGCCAGTTTGACCCGCAAGGAAAATCTGAGAGAGTTCACAAGACAAGCACAGAGAAGGAATATTTCAGAGGAGGAGAAAGTCCTGGATATAGGGAATTTCTGACCATTTGCCTAATTTACAACAGTAATTATTGAGATCAGTGAGGATTGAGAGGTCAAAGGTGCTATTCTGAGATCATTGTGAGTCATTGTCTAGTTTGTAGATAGGCTAAGCAGTATTACAGAAAAAGATGAGGCATTTAGGTTTAAGGTCAGGATAGAGCCATAGAGGCTTGAGGTGAGTTAAAAGGCAACTTAAAGGTGAAGAAAGAGGAATCTGTGACTGAGTGGTCCTTATATCAGAAACTAGAGGTAAAAAAATAAAAATGATTTTAAAGTGAGAATGTAAAGAGTGTTTGCAAGGAGGAGGAAGAAGGTGGCTGTGGCTGGGGTCAGGTCACCAGGCCTTCACGTGTGACCTTTAACCAGCCAGAGAAACGTGGCCCAGGGCATCTCCACACACGAGACACTGGATGGGCGAGTGGGACTCCTCTGACCACCAGAATTTCTTGGCTCAGAGTGGAGAAAAGGAAGAAAAGTTAAAAAAGCAGAGAGGGGACATACACGACTGGTTAAGAGGCCCCGCGATGGAGGGAGAGGGAAAGAGGAGTTGGAGTGGGGAAAATGAAAGATAAGTTTTAAAAGTCCAGAAAAAGTTTCTAGACAAATGTTCACCTCACCATTAAATGGATGAATTTGGAGCAGGGGTCAGAGGGGCTCCTCATTTCCCTTTGTCTCATCAGAACAAGAGTCCATCTAGTTGGGTCTGACCCGGTGCATTTTGGACCCCCAAGGGGGCTTCCCCCTGTCCCAGGTTCTCAGCACCAAAATGAGAGCAAAGATCAAAAATAAAAGATTATTCTGAAACATGAATGACAGGAAACGGAGTCCAAGTTCTGTGTGGGCAATGCCAGCCTTTATTTCCACCTGACTCAGGGTGAGCTGAGTTTAAGAAAGAAGTCAGTGTGTGGGTTAAGATGGATGGGAATCTAAAGGGTCCAGACGGGTAGGGATTGGCACATTTACTCTTTTCTGGGTGGGACAGTCATGTACTTTTTTCTTCCTGGGTGGTCAGTTCTATTTGAGTGACTCGGTTCTATTTGACTCTATGGGAGACAACTTCGAGCTCTGTCTCTCTCCTTTTATTGGAGCAATGGAGAATGTTGTATGTTCTGGCTGCTTGACAGTTGAGTATTTATGGGAAAACTATTTTTCTGTTCCAATCTTGGTTGTCAAAAATCATTCTAAAATCACACTTATATTGTATGCCTTTTGTACATCTGCAAGGATTGAAATATTTCTACTCTCAGCCCTGAGGTGGTCCTGGGTGAGGTGTGAGCCGAATGGAGCATCAAGGTCCAGTAGTTAGGTTAGTTAGTTAGGAACAGCTCTCCAGGGAATGGACCACAAGGGCTGAGCCCCTAGGCTTCCATCTTGGTGCTGTCTATCTTAATTTTGTCCCAAATGATTGCTCACACGTAGGAAGAAAAGATCACCCTAGTAATCTACTTATCAGAACTTACTGTGCTAACTGCAAAAAGATGTAGAAGGTGCTCCATTCTAACAACAGGTGCAACAGAGTTGTGAAGGTGACCTAGAACAGCCTTTAGACTAAGTAGTATATCGGGTGCTCCATCCTTCCATGGGTTCTCAGAAAGGCTCATGGGACGTCCACCTGCACAGTAAGACTCTGGTTCCAAGGAGACCTCTGAACCATGAAGTAGGCCTAACCCAAGCTGTAGAAAAAGAAACCCCCAGCCACCTTAGATGCCTCTTTGCCAACTAGCCCTGGCATTCCTTGTCTACAGTAAACGTATCTTGTTCTGTAAGCCTGTATCTTGCTCTTTCTCTGTAAACTTACCTTTTTCTTCCTCAATAAACATTGTTTCATGCTTGCCTTAATTTGGGGTGTCTGATCATTTTTTTGACCAAGAGCACTTCAAGAATGGAGGACCAGGCAGGGCCTGTGGCTCAGTGGGTAGGGCGCCAGCCCCATATACTGAGGGTGGCAGGTTCGAACACGGCCACGACACTTTACTGAGGGTGATAAAGTAAGACTTTGTCTCAAAAAAAAAAAAAATGGAGGACCAACGCAGCTACCTGAAATCCTGACATTTTAGGAGACAGGCAGCTGACCTTGAAACCTAGCACAGTCACCTCCAGATGTGAGCAACTTTATCCGCTCATCGTGCTCATCGCACTGGCCACAGAGGTATCAAAGTTTTTGCTGTGAGCCAAAGCACACAAGGTGGGAGAAGCTCGGAGCAAGCACCATAAATGGAGGAGACGTATGAGATTGGGTTGAACACACTGCAGAGGAGAAGGGAAAACTTTCCCTTCGCCTTTCAGAAGTTCACTAAAAAATTAACTCACAAAAGGAAAATTCACTGGAGTAAAGGCATACAAATTTATTAACATGCACACAGGCAAGAACCACAGAGAAATTACTTCACTCTTGCCCCAAGGGGTTCAGAAGCTTATATACCATCCCTAGGTTATAAAAGGAGTAGGCACTTCATCTCCAGATGCTTGGGTCCCACACCTGTGGATTCAAAAAAAAATTTGGAGGAAAAAAAAATAGGTGGTTATATCCACATTAAACATGCATAGACTTTTTCTTCTAGTGTTAGTATTCCCTAAACGTATAGCATGGCAATTTTTTACACAGCATTAACATTGTATTAGGTTTTATAAATCATACAGAGAAGATTTAAGGCAGAGGTGTCCAATTTGTGGCCTGTGGGCTGCATGCGGTTTTCCTGAGGCCTGGTTTGCTTATCTGCAGTGTCAGAAAAGTATACATAGACCTTTTTTCTTTGCTCCACAGTTTTGGATAGTGTTTGTGTGTTTAATGTGTGACCCAAAATAACTCTTATTCTTCTAATTTGTGGCAGAAAAGAAGGGTGGACATTCCTGAATTTTGGAGTACAAGGAAGGATATGTATAGGTTATATGCAAATATTATGCCATTGACTTGAGCATCTGTGGATTTTTGGTATCTAAAGGGAGTTCTTTAGATACAAGAATTCCCCGGTGATACATAGGGATGACTGTATTTGGCCTTCACCCAGTTTTTTGATTTATAGTTGCTAAAATCCTTAAACTCTCCATCAAGATAAGGCGCCTTTGGTATGTCAATGAGATGACTGGTGGATTGCTTCACCAGCCCCTAGAAAATTTCAGGATGGGGCTGGTTACCTGAAAGATCAGGAGTTCGAACTTTCAACCCCATCCCCAACTGCTGGGGAGGAGAGAGAGGCTAAAAGTAAACTTGATCATGAATGTTTAATGAGTTAATCAATCATGCCTACTTAATGAAACTTCCATAATAATCTGAAAAGACTGGCTTTAGGGAGCTTTCATATAGCTGAATATGTAGGGATTTCTGGAGGGTGGCGTGCCTGGACGGGGCATAGAATCTCTAACTAAGCTCTTTCCCACATACCTTGCCTTGTGCATCTCTTAATCTTCATCTGTTTGATATACTTTATAATAAGTCTATAAACATAAGTAGGTATTTCCCTAGTTACTGTGAGCCATCCTAGCAAATAATCAAACCCAAGGAAGTAGTCATGCAAACCCTAATTGATAGCCAGTTGGTCTGAAATTTCTGAAGTCAGGAGTTGCAACTGGTGTCAGAAGTATGGCCAGTCTTGTTGGAACCCTTAACCTGTGAAATATGAAAACATTTCTGGGTAGATAGTGTCAGAAATGAACTGAACTAGAGGACACTCAGCCGGCATCTGCTGAAGAAGAGAGTTGCTTGCTTGGTGTGTGGAGAGACAGCTTACATTTTGTCACAAAAGCATTCTGTGTGGTATTGCAAGAGCATAGGAGAATCTAAGTTTCTTTTTTTCCTATGTCCTTGCAGTAAGAATTCAGTATTATTCTTACTGAATAAGAACTTTAGCCTAGATGTCATGACTCACACCTGTAATCCCAGCACACTGGGAGTTTGAGGAGAAGGATTGCTTGAGGCCAGGAGTTCAAGACCAGGCTGGGCAGCACAATGGGACTCCTACCTTTACAAAAAACTTAAAAAAAAAAATCCAAGTGTGGTGGTGCACACCTATAATCCTAGCTACTTGGGAGACAGAGGCAGAAGGGTCACCTGAGCTTAGAAATTGGAGGCTGCAGTACCATACACTGACACCACTGCAGTCCAGCTTGGGAAACAGAACAAAACCTATCCCTTCTCTAAAAATTAAAAAAGAAGAAGGAGAAGAAGAATTTTAAAAAAATACCTGGGACATAACAGGAATATTATAGAGGATATGTTATAAAAATGATTCAGAAACCCCCAAATGAGATAATTATGAATGAAAATTCATAAGAAGAATAAGAGGGAGCTAAATTGTACACTACTAGGAATTATACTACATACTTCATACTCATTGCCATATTTAATATTTCTATTTTATTTTATCTTTTTTAGAAACAAGGTCTTGGTAATGTTGCACAGGCTGGAGTGCAGTGGTGATTCCTAGGGAAGATCATTTCACGCTACAGTCTCAAACTCCAGCCCCAAGAGATCCTCCCATCTCAGCCTCCCAAGTAGCTGGGCTGTGGACCATGTTACCTCACCCACATTTAATATTGTAAACACCTCTGGGAGGAAGACACTGTAATCTGCATCATACAGATATAGAAATTAAATTTTGGAGAGATAAAGTGACTTGCCCATATTCATACACTCATGAAACAGATCTCTGTACCTAGCAGGAAATGTACTCACTGTGTGTAAATTAACATGTTATATTTTCAGATTGTCTGTCTAGGTCGGGTAGGGGCCAAGGGATAACTTCCCCCTTTGTCCTCTGATGTTCCACTAGAAAATCAATTGACAAAATGCAGATTAATAGGAAAAAAGGCATACAAATACATTAACATGTGTGGGAGTCTGCCAAAATATAAAATCTCAAAGAAATACCCAGATAGTTGATGTTTTTATAGAATCTTAAGGTTATTTTAAAAATGGGATCTCTGAGCACAGCCATAAAGAGGTTATGGAGGTAAATCAGGTGATAGTGGTAAGACAGGTTAGGGAGGGAGCGAAGCCTGTCTAGATCATCTTGTTTTGTAGATGAAACCTCGCAGGTAACAGCCTTCAAGAAGAATTGACAGTAAATGCTTTTTTCCAGACTTTTAAAGGTGCCAGACTCTCAGTTAATCTTTCCTAGATCCAGGCAAAAGAAGACCTCAGAGAAAACTTGGCTGGGTCAATGAAGATTTTTCTCTACAGATGCAAATCTTGCTCCCAAAATAGAGGTTTTAGCTATTCTTATATCTCTACCCCTCTGGATATCCATCTTGATATGTCAAAGAAGTATTGAGATGGTCGCTGCAACCCTTCTCCACCCCATTATAGGTACGGTGGCTTGTTCCTATAATCCTAGCACTCTGGGAGGCCAAGGTATCAGGAGGATACCTTGAGCTCAGGAGTTCCAGACTAGCCAAAGCAAAAGCAAGATCCTGTCTCTTAACAAAAAAGAGAGATAGAGAGAGAGAGGTCCTAAACAGGGGGTGGGGGTGGGAGGAGGAGGGAAGAATGGAGAGACCAGGTAAGAACTTACTGAACTTGTATCCTGGCCCTGAAAAGGTGACACCACTCCCTTAGACCGGATAAGAACTTACTGAACTTGTATCCCAGCCCTGAAAAGGTGACACCACCGCATAGATGGGGCAGGAGATGGAGGGAAGAATGGGGAGACAGGATAAGAACTTACTGAACTTGTACCCTGGCCCTGAAAACGTGACACCACCCCCTTAGACCAGATAAAAACTTACTGAACTTGTATGTCGGCCCTGAAAAGGTAGGAGATGGAGGGAAGAATGAGGAGATGGGATAAGAACTTACTGAGCTTGTATTGTGAAAACTGTTTGCTTATCTGTTAACCACAAAGGCAAAGTCTGCTTCTGTGAGGGCCGGTTGTAAAATCCTGCAGCTGGCTCGCATCACCGCAACCAGCCCTACTTGAACCCCAACTCCGAGTTCATAAGGGCCGCTCTCCCCGATCTCTCTGAGACTTGAGGAGACAGCCACTGGCCATAATAAAGACTCCATTTGAAAACTTCTGATTTGGATGAGTGCTCCCTTCTCTCCCCCTAACAGTATATTTTGAGGTGAAATATTTTACTTTCGTTCTGTTCTCTTTTCACAAATTTTATGAGAGAAGGGGCCTTATTGGTCACTCTCATCAGATATACAGTGGCTGTGTGTTAAGATGCCCTTGAACGAACTTGGTGGCTCCCCACTAATCTTGTAGACATGGGAAGGCCTAATTCCTAGAGAGAGAGCTACAAGGCAGACCAAAACAAAGGTGTCCATCCATGTCCTCGAAGAGCCTATACCAAATACTCTGATATGATGAAGGTGGTCACTAATTGCATAATTCTTGATTTTATTCAGTCACTTAACAAACTTTTGAGACTTAGAAGTGTGCAAGGTCCTCTGACAAAATAAATGTTTTGCCTTAAGAAAAAAGAAAAAGAATATTTATTGGAAGGATATTAGAAGGCTCCCAAAACTGCAAGGAGTTTTAAAGAGCCAGATATTGGCTGGATACGGTGGCTCGTTCCTATAATCCTAGCACTCTGGGAGGCCAAGGCAGGAGGATACCTTGAGCTCAGGAGTTCCAGATTAGCCAAAGCAAGAGCAAGATCCTGTCTCTTAACAAAAAAGAGAGAGAGAGAAACAGATTTCAAGTACTCTCTGCTGCAACCGTATACCCTCTTTATATAGATCTCCCAGATCAAACTTTTGAAGGAAAGAGTCTGAGTTTTATTCTGCTCTCCTGACCTGCTGTTTGGGTTAGGGCACCCACTTGAACGAGGGTGGGGGAACGTGCTGGAGGATAAGCAAAGGGCTATTATCATGGGAAGAGAAGATGCTCTACAATTAAAACCAATAGATAGCACTTCTAAACACCACCAATAATGCTGATGTACAAGCTAATCACATATTGCTTATCTTCAAGAAGATTTTAGACTGTAAATACAATATATTTGTTGCAAAAAGTCTCCATTCTGGACTTCTTTCTGAACCATATTCTTTGTGAACTGGCCTTATAATTCAGTGCATCAAGAATTAGGGCCTATTTTTTACTCCCTTCATCTGGTCTCCCCTGTAATAGAAAGTGAAAGTGACCATGTGTCAGTTCCAAGCAGAGGCCTCAGGAGGCTTTGCACACTTAGACTGTCTTTCTGAGCCCTGCCCAGCTGTCATGTGGACAACAGGCCCAAGCTGAGCTGCTATACCACAACAGACCAAGTGGGATGCAGACTGAAGGGACCAGGAGTAGAGTTGGGAGGAAGGGTCAGTAAAAAAGAGCGAAGGCCAGTCCAGGGATTTGAAAGGTTTTATTAGCAGAGAAAAGAGAGAAAAAAGAACGGAGTTGAGTCTGACCAGGAACCAGTTTATTTTCACAGTTTCAGGAGGCTTTATTACCCCTTATCAGTAGGGTTTAATTCGGGGGGGGAGCTTCCCAGGGGAGTCATCCCTTCTGCAAAAGGACTAATTTTTGCACTCAAGGCAAATCTAGGAGCTATTCCCTTAGTTTAGCACAGGCCAGAATTAAAAGTCACTATTCTGTTGTTCCTCAGGAACATTGGCCTTGAAACATCCCAGGGCTTGGGGAGGGGGTATTCAGTGATCCTGTAGTTTGGTTTCTGGCCTGCTCCTTCTCATCAGCTGTCTCTCAAAATGGCTGCATTCCATTCCCACGTGGGCCACTAGCCTCAGAGGCTACTCTAAACCACCTAAAGCCAGCTGAGCTCCAATCATATAGGGGAGGCCAGGAAAGAAGAGCAGAACCACCCACTGCCCAATCTGCTGCTGGCCACAAATACATCCGCAAGTGGGGCCAGGGTGACATAGACCACCAGGTTGACCCATAGTCTCACGAGCAAAAATAACTTTTTTAAATGATTGCCACTGAGTTTCAGATGTTTGTTATGTAGCAATAGCTAGCTGGTACAATATATTTATGCACCTATAATCCAAGACAGTATTTCATGGTAAGTTACAAAGGGCCAAACTAAACTTTACAGAATTCAGAGGCAAAATTGACCCCTGGATTAGAAAAAACAGGACAAAATTTTCTTCAGCTCCTCTCTCATAGAGGAAGTGCTATTTCAACTTAGCTTTGGAAGTTAAGTAAGATGTTTTCAGGTGAAAATAAAATGAGAGGATAATATCTTTATTTTTGATAAGAGTAACTCTCCATTTAAAGTTTACAATGATTTTCTCGTGTATTTAATATCTTAATAAAGATTTATTCCCTTCCTCTGTGACTGAGAAGAAATTAAATAGGTATATAAATTTCTCCCCCTCGCATTCAAGGGTCAAGATCAAGGTAACAGTATGGGAAAGGCAATTATATTTCCAACAAATAGAGAGTATGCTGTAAGAGCATCATTCTCTTATGGCAAACATGACTCCAGCACCTGTTGAATGAAAATATGTGTATTTCATTCATAAAGGTCAACTAATTAAGACTGAATTTTTACAAAACAAAATTTAAAAACCAATTATTCTAAGTGGTAGAAGGTTGGTGGTTAACATATTGAGATATACTACAAAGAAATAAAGGAAAAGAAGGAAGGGGGGAAGGAGCTTTACATTGTTAGAGTACTCTCTAGCAGGGTCACTAATGACGATCACCTTTACTGGCCCATGATCAATTATTAAAGCTCTAATTCTAATAATATTGTGAAAAATGAACTATGGGATAAGACTATTTTCAAACAAAGCACACAGAAATGAGAATTACTATTACAAGAAGCATGAGAAAAATCACTATGGGAAGATAATTAAATAAAAGGGGACATCCTGGAACATAATTATGTAGGAGTGAGGGAAAAACTTCCCCTTTCTCTGGAAAGTTCACTGAAAGATCAACACACAATTAAGGCAGATTAATAAGAGAAAAAGGTTTATTTACCCTGTATATGGAGAGACTCGCTAGAGTGCCAATGGTGCCCCAGAGAAGAGACGAAGAGTGAGGAGTTTCAAGCCAGGGTTAATGAAAAGGATTGCAAGCCCCCCAGGCAAGGCAAACATAGTGTCCTCACTGAGCTCTTTTTGTACTGAGCATAGGGATGGAAGATTCCATAGCTTGGTGGAAGGTTCTGGTGGGCCAGGGTCTTTCCAGTGGAACACTTGGCACGGGGCCAGGTAGGCCTTTTGTTCTAGGAAGAGGGGGAAGAGGAGGGAGATGAAAGGGAATGGGGAGGAGGAAGAGAGAGGGACAAGGCAGCTTTCAACAGAGTGATGGCCCAGTATCGCAATGAGGTCCATAAATTTTTATACCCTCCTTTTATTTTTTTTATTTTTTTTTTTTGTAGAGACAGAGTCTCACTTTATCGCCTTGGGTAGAGTGCCGTGGCGTCACACTGCTCACAGCAACCTCCAGCTCTTGGGCTTAAGCGATTCTCTTGCCTCAGCCTCCCTAGTAGCTGGGACTACAGGCACCTGCCACAGCACCCGGCTATTTTTTTTGTTTTTTTTGCAGTTCGGCCGAGGCCGGGCTTGAACCCGCTACCTTCGGTATATGGGGCCGGCGCCCTACTCGCTGAGCCACAGGAGCCGCCCCCTTTTTTTTATTTTTGAGACAGAGCCTCAAGCTGTCGCCCTGGATAGAGTGCAGTGACATCACAGCTCACAGCAACCTCCAATTCCTGGGCTCAAGCGAGTCTCTTGCCTCCGCCTCCCAAGTAGCTGGGACTACAGGTGCCTGCCACAAAGCACAGCCATTTTTTGGTTGCAGCTGC